>OZ025279.1:2999101-3236601 GCA_964019165.1 Mastigias papua | reverse complement strand
ATATATATATATATATATATATATATATATATATATATATATATATATATATATATATATATATATATATATATATATATATATATATATATATATATATATATATATATATATATATATATATATATATATATATATATATATATATATACGATCAGTAGCTAGCGAGTAACCAGGATTTCTCCTTTTTCCGGTGCAAACAGAAAGGTTGATATAATGCTCAGAAAAACCAGGAGAAAATTAAAATTTATATATATATATATATATATATATATATATATATATATATATATATATATATATATATATATATATATATATATATGACAAGTCTGTTGGTACTACAGAACTTCACTAAAGCGCGAAAAAGCGGTACCATGTTTTAACCATACTGAAAAGCTTTTCAGTATGGTTAAAACATGGTACCGCTCTTTCGTGCTGTAGTGATATATATATATATATATATATATATATATATATATATATATATATATATATATATATATATATATATATATATATATATATATATATATATATATATATATATATATATATATATATATATATATATATATATATATATATATATATATATATATATATATATATATATATATATATATATATATATATATATATATAAGTCAGAAATGATGCGAAAAAACACGACAATTGATTTCAATTTGTAAGACATGTTTCGGATTTACTCAAATCCATCGTCAGTTACTGAAATTAACAATGAATACTAATAGAACATACGTTGTAAAGTCAATAGAAGATCAAGCGAAAAAACTATTCGAAAAAAGAAGAGAACAAGAACCGTTACACAAGAGTTAGAAAGCTAATGAGAAATTATAGTGCTGAACCTGTTTATTAAGGCTGGGTCCCTCCCACATAATATGCAGAGCCTCTTTAATCTTCAGCTGATAGTGTGTTCTAGCTGAATCTATAACTTTAAAACAGGTCTCATTACAAGCATTTTTACAGGCATCAGAACTTTGGAGATGTTTAAATATATGAGAATTCTTATCTGAGAAAAGATGCTCACGAACACGAGTTGATATGTGTCGGGATGTTTCACCAACATATACGGAATTACATTCCGCACAAGTAAATTTATAGACAACACAAGAACGTAGCGATCTAGGCACAAAGTCTTTTACCCTGATTAAGTTTTTAATCTTAAAGGAAGAAAATACTAGTTTATCTTTAAATTATTGCAATATGTTTTGATCAATGTACGGAGTTTTCGTTGAGCAAAATTGGAAAAGGGAAGATATGGTAGCCTAAAATAGAATGTGCCATTGTTATCAGATAATGCAGAAGTGTTATTTTTATCAAGATATGTACTAACTACTTTATTTATTAAATGTTCAGGAAATTGATTCTTTTTAAATATATGTGTCAACTTTTTGACATCCTTATTAAAGGAAAGAAGAGAATTGTTGATTTTGTAAGCTCTATCCACCAAAGTGCGAATAAGCCCAACTTTGTACGAAAAAGAAGTAAAGCTGAAGAAGTTAGTAAGTAATCCAGTGAAAGTCTTTTTATGATACATTGAAGTCTTGATACAAGACGGATCGTTATTATCAATGCAGACATCAAGGAAAGCCAAAATCTTATTAACTTGCTTTTCCATCGTAAATTTGATATTGGGATGCTGTGTGTTAAGAAATTCAAAAAAGGATAAAGCTTCATTTTCAGTGTTGAACACACAAAATGTGTCATCAACATAGCATCTATAGAAAAGAACAGAAGGACCATGATACTTGTTAAGCCAGATATTTTCATAATGTCCTAAGAAGAGATTAGCCAACACAGGTGCAAGTGGAGAGCCCATGGCAACACCATCTATTTGGTCAAACACCTTTCCATTAAAAAGAAAATGGGTTTGCGAAGTAGCAATTGAAAACAATTTAGTAAGTTCAGCTTTGGAGAACCTGAGACTAGCGTTTCCTTCTGTAATATAAGAAACTGCGAGATCAATAGATTCCTTGAGGGGAATATTAGTAAATAAGCTAGCAACATCAAAAGAAACCATGAATTTATTAGAAAGATTGATAGTGCCGAGTTCTTGGACAAAAGAAAATGTGTCAGAAATAGTATATGTGGTAGGTAAATGAGGTTTCAGAAGAGTGCAAAGATATTTAGCTAGACGATAATTATAGGTATTGATGGAGGATGCAATGGGTCGAAATGGTGGTATTTCAGTTGAAGACTTAATCTTGTGCATTTTAGGAAGACCATAGATAAGCGCAGGTTGTGAGCCTGATGGGTATACATTATTATATATTTCTGCATCAATTTTACCTTTCTTTTTAAGTTCCCGAAGAAAACGTTGTAGCTTACCCTCCCTGTTTATAGTAGGATCAATAGTAAGTTCCTTGAATTTATGGCTATCACTTAATATGTCACTAATACCTTTGATGTAATCTGTCTTATTTAAAATAACAACTCCATTTCCTTTATCCGGTTTAAGAATAGTTATGTCCTGATTTTTACGAAGGCGTTTTAAAACATTATGAGTTTCAATATCTTTATTCGAGGGTTTGAAAGAATTGGCATATAATCGAGCAACGTGAGAAAGCTCGATCCCCAACTTACTATCATTCCTCTTATCAATTAAATGGCTTTTCATAGATTGATAAATTGATTCAAAAGAGGCATAAATATCTGTTTTATTGATGTAATGGGGAAAAATAGAATGAGACAAACCGAATTTTAGAGCTTCCCTTTCATCCTGAGCTAAGATATGCGAAGAGATGTTTGTAACAGTCTCAGAAGAGTCAAATGGTAAAACACAGTTCTTGGTGAAAGCTTTAAGTTTCTTTTGATGAGTACGAACGATGCTGTGAACTTCTCGATCAATATTTCTTTCTAAAGGTTTCTTTAAGATGTAAAATTCGATGCCAGACAGTACTTTCCTGATGTTATTCTCTATCTTGTCTTTCTCATACAGTAGTTTTCTCTTTTCTTTGCATCTTTTATTTATTACATAACTATTCTTAAACCGGATAAAGGAAATGGAGCTGTTATTTTAAATAAGACAGATTACATCAAAGGTATTAGTGACATATTAAGTGATAGCCATAAATTCAAGGAACTTACTATTGATCCTACTATAAACAGGGAGGGTAAGCTACAACGTTTTCTTCGGGAACTTAAAAAGAAAGGTAAAATTGATGCAGAAATATATAATAATGTATACCCATCAGGCTCACAACCTGCGCTTATCTATGGTCTTCCTAAAATGCACAAGATTAAGTCTTCAACTGAAATACCACCATTTCGACCCATTGCATCCTCCATCAATACCTATAATTATCGTCTAGCTAAATATCTTTGCACTCACCTACCACATATACTATTTCTGACACATTTTCTTTTGTCCAAGAACTCGGCACTATCAATCTTTCTAATAAATTCATGGTTTCTTTTGATGTTGCTAGCTTATTTACTAATATTCCCCTCAAGGAATCTATTGATCTCGCAGTTTCTTATATTACAGAAGGAAACAGTTTCTTATATTACAGAAGGAAACGCTAGTCTCAGGTTCTCCAAAGCTGAACTTACTAAATTGTTTTCAATTGCTACTTCGCAAACCCATTTTCTTTTTAATGGAAAGGTGTTTGACCAAATAGATGGTGTTGCCATGGGCTCTCCACTTGCACCTGTGTTGGCTAATCTCTTCTTAGGACATTATGAAAATATCTGGCTTAACAAGTATCATGGTCCTTCTGTTCTTTTCTATAGATGCTATGTTGATGACACATTTTGTGTGTTCAACACTGAAAATGAAGCTTTATCCTTTTTTGAATTTCTTAACACACAGCATCCCAATATCAAATTTACGATGGAAAAGCAAGTTAATAAGATTTTGGCTTTCCTTGATGTCTGCATTGATAATAACGATCCGTCTTGTATCAAGACTTCAATGTATCATAAAAAGACTTTCACTGGATTACTTACTAACTTCTTCAGCTTTACTTCTTTTTCGTACAAAGTTGGGCTTATTCGCACTTTGGTGGATAGAGCTTACAAAATCAACAATTCTCTTCTTTCCTTTAATAAGGATGTCAAAAAGTTGACACATATATTTAAAAAGAATCAATTTCCTGAACATTTAATAAATAAAGTAGTTAGTACATATCTTGATAAAAATAACACTTCTGCATTATCTGATAACAATGGCACATTCTATTTTAGGCTACCATATCTTCCCTTTTCCAATTTTGCTCAACGAAAACTCCGTACATTGATCAAAACATATTGCAATAATTTAAAGATAAACTAGTATTTTCTTCCTTTAAGATTAAAAACTTAATCAGGGTAAAAGACTTTGTGCCTAGATCGCTACGTTCTTGTGTTGTCTATAAATTTACTTGTGCGGAATGTAATTCCGTATATGTTGGTGAAACATCCCGACACATATCAACTCGTGTTCGTGAGCATCTTTTCTCAGATAAGAATTCTCATATATTTAAACATCTCCAAAGTTCTGATGCCTGTAAAAATGCTTGTAATGAGACCTGTTTTAAAGTTATAGATTCAGCTAGAACACACTATCAGCTGAAGATTAAAGAGGCTCTGCATATTATGTGGGAGGGACCCAGCCTTAATAAACAGGTTCAGCACTATAATTTCTCATTAGCTTTCTAACTCTTGTGTAACGGTTCTTGTTCTCTTCTTTTTTCGAATAGTTTTTTCGCTTGATCTTCTATTGACTTTACAACGTATGTTCTATTAGTATTCATTGTTAATTTCAGTAACTGACGATGGATTTGAGTAAATCCGAAACATGTCTTACAAATTGAAATCAATTGTCGTGTTTTTTCGCATCATTTCTGACTTATATATATATATATATATATATATATATATATATATATATATATATATATATATATATATATATATATATATATATATATATATATATATATATATATATATATATATATATATATATATATATATATATATACGATCAGTAGCTAGCGAGTAACCAGGATTATATATATATATTATATATATATATATATATATATATATATATATATATATATATATATATATATATATATATATATATATATATATATATATATATATATATAGGAACGTGTGTATTTTGTCTGTGTTGTTTCTTTATCCGTATATAATTTACAACCAACAAAATACAGGACTACACCACGGGGAGCATGGAAATACATAGTAACCCTGTGGCGATTACGAATAACTAGTAAACTAAAACTACAAACACATAAGTAAGCCTATCTGCATAGCATGGTAGTTGCACGCATTGGGCAATGGTTAGTAAGAAGTTAAACGTAAAAAGGTGTTACGTGCAGACATGTCGAATTAAAGTTATGAATCACCATTGCGGGTTCTACCATGCTTTGCAGACAGACAAATAAGAAACTAGAAAATAAATTAAAATTTACATACAAAATAAATAAAAAAATGTATCGACAGCTAATTGAATCAATTAATAAGAGAGGGGCATTCACAGTATTTTACCTCTATTCAAAACGTTGGGAGACTTGAAAATAAGGTTGCACTAAGAATCTTTGCGTTCATTTCAAATGAAAGACTTTCATGACCATAAAGGAGAATATTTACTAACTCGTCATTTGAAAGATTTCCCATACCATGTGGCAACAATATTGCATTTACACCATTGAGAACATCACGTCTTATATCATCATACATATGGCAGAGCAAGAAATAGTGCTCCCTATCCTCGACACCATCATTTATTGGACATAGCGGGTTCGTAGTGTCACTAAAATTGTGAAAGAACTTATGGGAATTTAGCCTGCTAAGGCCAACACGTAATTGAGTTAGGATAGACAATCCCCTAGGGTTTTGGATACAAAAAACTGACTTAGCAGGTGGACGGGTTATGGAAAATAATCTTCTCTTAAAGATAGCTATAGAGTTGGATTGTCTTTTATCTTGATCGAGCCTATCCCATTCAACCAGGTAGTTTGGGTAGAAGCTGGATTTAAAACCTTTCGTTCTGGCAAAAACTTGCCCTTTTACAGTACGCCTTCGGAGCTCATACGTGGCTTCCTGTGGATTAGGAATTGGGTACCTTGTGTAATCAGGAGTCAGATTATTGACTATTTTGTAAAAGAGAATTAGACGCCTACTCCAAAGTCGAAAGTTTAACGATTCCCATCCGAGCTCATCATACAATTTATCACGAGAAGTTCCTTTCCAAGCCCATGTCACTGCTAGGGCAGCAGAATACTGCACGGATTCAAGTTTTTCCATTTGATGTGTTAAAACAACGCTATGGCTATAGTCACAGATATTGCCTGGGATGTGATATATGACATCACCGTAATCTAAATGCGGTCGAATGTAAAGTTTATATATCTCATTTAAAGTGTGCCGTGGTAGATATTTTGAAAGGAGTTTAAGCAATGCTATTCCTTGCCTGCATTTGGAAATAACAGCATTGATATGAATAGTAAAGGATAATTTTGAATCTAATATGATTCCAAGGTTTTTGTGCTCTGAGACTTTCCTTACAGGGACACTGTTAAAGCATATGGGTGGGTAGTTGGAAGATGATATCTTTCTAGAGAAAGTTACCTCCACTGCCTGCTTGGTTGGGTCAGGATTGAAGGACATTCTCCATTTGAGTGCCCAAAGACTAATCAACTGCAGGTCATGATTTATGTTGTCAGCAGCGGTGTTGGGATCGTGAACGATCGTAAAGATAGACGTATCATCAGCGAATAGTTTAATATTACATTTTAGCCCATCTGTTAGATCATTAATGTAAATTAGGAAGAGTAGGGGTCCCAAAATTGAGCCCTGTGGAACCCTTGCTGCTATACTGCCCCACCTGGATACTTTACCATTCAAACAGTTCTCTGTTTTCTATTTGCAAGGAAACTTTCTACCAATAAAAGTAATCGGCCAGAGATTCCATTGCAGAGTAATTTATACAATAAACCCTCATGCCAAACTCGGTCAAAAGCTTTCGATATATCAAGATATACCGAGCGAACATCCAAGGGAGGGCTACAGTCGAAAGCTTGAGATATTGAATTTGTGGGTCCTATAAGCTGCAAATGTTCGTTCTGTGACATCCTTCGTTGATCCATGTTGTTGTTGTGTATCCTTATTTAACGTGCAGAGAACACGGAGGCAGAGAGGAGACGGTCATGTTGACTGTACTCTGACTCTACTCTGACTGACTATACAACACAGATTACATGGATATATACAAATAACGTGATCTAAAATTAACTAAACTACAACTACGTAAGCACGTTAGCGGAAGGGCAGGTTAGTTGTGAAGTAGAGATGAATATAAGTAGACAAAAGAGATGGCAAGATGATGTGACGTATTAGTTGTTTGTTTGTGTTGAATTAGAGGTGTGCATGTATGACTGGCCAGATTTGCGGAAATTGAATGTGAATGAATGGATGAGAAGGAAAAGTTGTCGAATGGAAAATGGTCTAAGTTAGAATGTTTACGTTCGCTACATCAAGAATAAACCACAAATATACTATCCTTTGAGTAAATGTTTCGATTAGAACCCACCTGTTAACACCTCATGATATATTAAGAACCCATTATATGGGAAGGGCCGAAGCTGTGAAGTAAGACACAAAGGAGGATAATGCGGAGCATATAAGGTGACGCAAAATGGACAAAAGTGTCCATTTTGCGTCTATCCAGCATCTATTCTTCTTTTCTTCACACTTCTCGCACTCTCCATCTTCAGGGGTAGAGCTCCTATTACTCTTTCTACTTCTATTCTTCTATTGTTCTCTTCTTCTAAGTGCAACTTTTACGCCTCCAGTTAGGTGGTGTGAAGTTCATTAGTTATTTTTCTAAGGTATTGTTTCTATTCATGTGTTTCCTTTGTATTTATTCAATTTTGGTTATGCATATATATGCACTCTGCAAAGTAAAGGTAAGAATTTCCTGATGAAGCTATACGCGAAACGTTAAACAGTTGTTTTTATTATGAAAGTATATATCACCCATTGGTATTATCATAGGATATATTATAACCCTCATTTTAAGCACCGACGCATTCTATCTCAATGGAATAGTTTTTGTTGTAAGACCCCTAGGGAGTAATAACTTGCCTTTATATCGCTTGCACCATGTAATATGCTTATTCTGTAACTGAAGATGGTTGTCGAAGCAATCGAAACATGTTTTACAAATTGAAAGCAATTGTCGTTTTCCTAAGGTGTATTTCTAATATATTACTGCTGAGAAACTTTGGAAAGTATATATATATATATGTATATATATATATATATATATATATATATATATATATATATATATATATATATATATATATATATATATATATATATATATATATATATATATATATATATATATCTATAGCAAGAAAAAGCGGGAACATTCTTTTAGCATACTGAAAGCTTTTTTCGTCCGACACTCGTCAGAGTATGAAACGTCGGATAACGACCGAAAGGTGAACCGAAATATATAGCCAGATGTGGGTGCACGTGATATGATGAATAATGCGTCTATTTGGCCCTATGATTGGCCAATTAGCACCTATTCACCATTGTTTACTTGAAGAGTCTAAGTGAAAAAACGAACTCTTTTTGTTTACACAAGACTGGGTTTTGAGTCGTAATGTAAACCGGTTCCAAAACACCTAAATGAAAGGGCGATCTTGCTTGCCCTATGATCCGAAAATTATCATCTGTATATGTTTTGGCACGTTCTGGATTTGCAATAAGATGTTGTCCTATGGCCGAATCACTTTTCATTTTAGAATTAGAGTTTTTACACATACGAGGTGGCTGTTCCCCTATTATAGTGTTTTTCGTCCTGATGCTCGTGGGTACATGTTGTTTTAGTCTGTCTGCTAGTCTCTGCGTAGTGCGCCCTACATATCGAGCTTCACATCGGCACGAAAATTCATAAACTACACAACTTTTTTGAGTGGTAGGAACGCTATCTTTTTTAGCAGATGGTAGCACGACCTTAGTATTGTAGACCATACGAGGTTTCACAGCATAGAAACAGGATTTAATGGCTTTGTTAATTTGGTTTTCAAATTTTTGTGAAACATTACCAATCCAGGGTGATTTTAGGTAAACTGGGCACTTCTCAGGACCACACTGTGTTTTCGCTGCAAAGTTGGCAAGTTTTCGGTTAAGATAAGAAATAAGGACATCATCTGGATATCAATTTTCAATGAGCAGTTGTTTTACTCTATCCAGCTCTGAGCCTAATTTAGTTTTGGGGCAAATCGTTAGTGCCCTGTGAACTAAGTTTTAATAGGGCTAATTTTTCTTGCTTTTGGGCTGAAGGAATTCAAACGGATGTATTGCCCTGTAAACGTTGGCTTCCTGTAAACGCTGGTAAGAAATCCAGTGCCCTCTTTTTCCATCAAAACGTTTAGAAAGTTCAAGGAGTTGTTTTGCTCCTTCTCTACTGTGAATGTTAAAGCTGGATGCAGCAAGTTAAGTTTTTCACGAAAACAGTCACAATCCAGCTCGGAACTAAAAATGACGAAAGTATCGTCCACATATCTAAAGTAGACACCTGGTTTTACGGTGTTATCAAAAAGTCTGCTTTCATGAAAACCCACGAAAATGTTTGCTAAAGCCGGCCCCAAGGGGCTGCCCATTGCTGCTCCGTCTAATTGCTTATACATTTGGTTGTTAAAACTAAACTCCACTCCTCGCAATGGGCAGTCCCTTGTGGCCGGTTTTAGCAAACACTTTCGTGGGCTTTCGTGAAAGTATATACATAATAATTGTGAATAAGTGAGCCATGTGAATCTTGATTTGAGGATCAAACTATTGCTATGTGACATTTGTCGACTCTACATCATGCAGAATAGTGCGGCATAAAATAATCCTATAACTCTACGAGCTCTCAAATAATACAGTAATATATATTCTATGCAGCACCATGTCTTTTGATGAATAATATAAATAAGTAACAAATACATCGTAGCATCCATACGTTGAATCTTACTGTTCGAATATGAGCATAAACGCAAAATTGCTGATGGCAGTAATTAAAAAGTATGCATAACTTCAATATCTCTTTAGATGCTATCCTATCTTTTGAACAAATGTTACTTTGATTGATTCCTTTGCATGGGATATGGCTGTCCAGCTGCTGCTGACATTGCACGCATGTTCGACTTAACAGTGCTTTGGGCTTTTCCATGTTGAGTCTTTTGTTCCGGATTCGATGCTTCAAAAAGAAAAATAGGCTACGCTGAAACCTTAAAAGCATCCTTAGAAATATAGGACCTGTTGCGAATTTTGTCACACGATGGTGAAAGAGCAAAGTATTGGGGGGGGGGGGGAGGTCATTCACACAGTACACGCGCACAAATTTACAACGACTTTGGCCCTTCTCAACCTTGTACACAAGCGCATTCGTGTTCTGTGCGTGAAGAAACTTAAAATTGCGTACTTATTAGTTGCAGGCCTTCACAGTATTACGCAAACGCCTTTTGACCAGCCCCCTCCACTTTTTATGCGTACCTACTATGTGAATGAGTCATATGTGTATGTTCTCATGAGCTTGAATTACAGCTCAATCTAAAATACAACTGTGGCTGAATATAGCAAATGAAAAGGCCCTGAACACTTCGTCCGATAGCATACATTCACTGATTAGTCGATAAGTGATGACTCATAATGAATGTACAAATAATCAAGTATCATCTTATCTTTTGTTTCAGGTGACAATCTCCTAAATTCAAAGAAGATTGATAAAAATTTACGAATTGAGAAGACAGCTTTAATCACCTATTGAATTACTATAACAACAAATTTCTCTAGTCGATTCAGGTAATGAGAATTTAATTCCAATATGATAGAACATCTCTTATAATGTACAGGAGTCTTTTCTAACTTATGAAGAAAACGGCGCTAGGTCAAAGAGAAAGTTAGATCGACTAATTAGAGCAATATTTTCAACAATACTTTTAAAGCTACGAATAGGGTATAGATGCATGGACAGGTTATTGCTGAAAGGTATGTAAAACCGGCCTTATGTTCTATGATTCATGGAAGAAAATTAACGGAGCGGTCATTATTGATGGCCGGGGTGGGGACTGAAGAGAAAGTGCCGCATGCCCTCAAAAAAAGTTTACCCCACCATTTGCTTGAGTCAAATCTTCTTTACCCCGCCAAAGGAAAACAATAAACAAGGGTGCATTTATGATTAAATATGGTATATGTCTTTACACTACCCCTGTGATCAAAAATTACTCTTCGACCCCACCTAACACAGCTTATTTTTTCAGTTACCCCATCATTTTATCTTCAGTCCCCACCCCGGTCATAAATAATGACCACTCCCTAAGCTAGTAGTCATATTCCTGAAAAACAAGTACATACACAAGAACAGTGAAACAGAACATCTCACGATAAATAAGAGAAAATTGCCCCTGTTTATATTTTCAGCTGGGCTTGAATGCTGATATGCTGACTTAAGTACAAAGACTGTTACACAACCAAACTATTGGTTGAAATTGCATGGATCTTGATCAACCAGACAGCATAGTACATGAACGGAAACTAGTAAATGACAAGAGTGCGGAGATAAATACTGAAGAAGTAGTTTTTATTACTAGCACTGAATAAAATATTAGCCTCGTAAATAAGGTACATTCAAGCAATTGATCGGCAGCACGATAATGGCACCATATGATACTTCAGTGGCTTTCCACACCAGCAGTTTCTCCCAAAGCTTCCCCGCAAAAGGTAACACGGGAAGAAGGTTGAGGCTACACTGAAGAATTGGCCTCCGAAAGCAATTTTCTCTCTAAGCAGCTTTTCTCACGAAAAAAATACTGTTCCCCCTATACTGGTAGTAGATCAGGTGTAGTAAAATTGTTCTAATAAAAATTGTCCTAAATATAGTAGACAAATGGCAAATACCTAAGCCCAGAGGCGTGTTGAAGGACCCTTGAGAGTAGGGTGTTGCAAGAGGATCTACCCACAGCTCTGAATAAAGCACTATAATTGCCAACAAGCCACGATTGCTATGGTAACATGTACCGAAAGAGTCAAAAGACTTCTACCAGTTTTGCATAATGTGGACGGGGTGCCACTTCTACATCGGTACGCCCCTGCTTGTGCTTTATACATATTTAGTACATGGAATTATAATTGTTATCAAAGCAAATCAAGTATATTAACACAGAGATCCTAGCTGTATATTAATACAGGGTTTCTCTCAAATTAGGAATGTCATCTTCCAAGAAATTTCCCTCACTTTTCGCTGATTTCCACCCTATTTTCCCTGATTCAATATAGATCATCTTTCTACGCAAGGCTTAGCCAACTTGAGCATAAAAGTGAGCTTTAGCTTTGTCATAAAAAGAAAACCAATGACTTAAAATACTGCAAAATATAATTACATAGATCTGAAACAGATTAATCATTGGAGAATATTTTCAATTCCCCTGATTTTGTAACAATAGTATAATTTCAAAGTTGTATGTTGAAAACTGAAGGGTTTCTACAGTTCCTAGGCACATATGAGAATGCTTCGACAAGAATTAGAAGAAAAGGCCGCAAATATGAGGACAACTTTCCGAGACAGTTGAGTGACATGGTTTGAAACTAATTTCAATGACGCTCTCTTTCAGAATGTGGCGACTAGAAATAATTCTGCACTGATTAAACTGGTGCAATATCTGCAGAACTTTTTCTTGCTAGTTTTCAGTATATTAGAAAATTGAGCTATTAAAGAAACAGAGACGAACAATTTTCTTGATGTTTCCCCGATTGTATCCAGAGTTAGTCGAATTCCCTCATTTTCCCCCTGATATTTTAAAGCCTAGATGCAATTCCCTGATTTTTCCCTCGTTTTCCTGAATGCCCTAATTTGGGAGACACTCTATATTATGAAACTTCAATTTCATCATTCTATAAAAAGCGAACTATATTGTCATGTTTATTGTGAAAGTAAAAGCTCGTCTAGTTTGCATTGCGCCAGATGTGATTCGCTATACTATCAAGGTGCAAAACCGCGTGCAAAACGACCGCACACTGATTTCACGTCATTTAGAGAAAGGGCTAATACGACTCTATACAGGATGATAAAAATGCAGAGAGGTATGAGAAATAAACAATAAACTACATGAATGTTGAAAAGAAAAAGCATGGCAATAATGACAGTGAAATTGCGCTTAAATAGGACATGTTTTAAGATGGAAACCGCAAGCTCGAGGACGAACTTTAGAACTAGAAATGCGACAAATGACAGAGACATTTCCTTTGTCTTAAAAGATGTTTCATTTTACGGCATATACCATAAAACAGGTGACATAGCGGATGATAGACTCAAACCAGTGACATATCCCTTACTGATGATGGCTCATATTTGAATCGAAACGCCTTTAGACATTGCAGTAGTCTAATATCGATTATATCACTAGCTTAATGGCATATGTCGTTAACTAAAGCATCTCTAAAGACGCAGAAATGTTTCTGTTATTTGGGACAATTCTGGTTCTAAATATTTAATTTGATAGATCAATCAAGGGGCTGGTGAGCAAATGCGCATGCGCTAAGTTACTCCCACATGTATGGCATGCTGCACAAGATTCTAAAAAGGTGACGTCATACCTCTAAGTAAGTAATGACCTTCATGGTTCGTTAGGGGGATGATGAGTGGCTTTCACTGACGTCAGTGACTCGTGCGACCCCTCTGTTACGCAAAGCACGTGAACCACCTGACCCCATGCAACACAAAATAAAGGATGAGATTCATTCGCCATGAAATCGATTTCATTACAATAGGCCTACATCTCCAGCTATACACTTCAAAATATTCCAATCCCGACTCCAATGGAGCCGGAAATATATTATCCTTACGAACAGAAGCCAAATTATATATTTGAAACCTGACAAAAGTATCTATATAATGTAACAGAAATTTCAAAATCATACCAAAATGATTTGGGGTAGAGAATAAAAACAACGAGGCGCGAGGATTGTGCGAAGAAAGAGTTATTTTTCAATCAACGCCGTTGGTGTTTAGATACATTCTGATAATTTCGGCATAAAGAAATTATAAATATTCTGTAGGCAGATTTTCATTGGCTTAAATCAAATATATAATTTTGTCAGGATTAATGAAAAATGAAATAACAAAATTGCAATGTTATGAAAATTATGGTATTATGATATAGGCCGAACATACATGGCATAATTGATAGACTAAACTTGCAGCAGTAACACGAACATTATACCAGATAGTATATGGCATTATGCTTAATTCAAAATAACATAAAAATAAAGATGACATAGAACAATTACAATGATGCCGTCTGGACGGAAAAGAGATCTACATCTTGGCTACTTTGTGTAAATTGGTGAAGAGATGGGCAGTGTAGGCAACGGTTTGATAGCTTACTTCGTATGACACTCGACGTACAAATTCAAGGGATGCGAGTTCGAATCCCGCTTGGGTCAGATATTTTCTAGCCTTTCCACGTTGCTTTTTCTTAGAACCTATAATCTTTACATAGATAAATATCTGTACAAAGCCTGCAAAGTAATTATTACATTGTTTCCAAATGCTCTGAAGCAAATTTACAAACATAGCACTGTAACAATAATAGTCAGGTCGCCACCGGGAAAATACGCGTGCACAACTGCAAAATTTGCGGGCAATTAATTTTTTGCATGAAGACATTCTTTAGACCTTAACGAACATAAATTTATCTGTTGGACATGCTGAATTTTCTTGAGAGGCCTTTCCATCAAGGTGTCAACTTGCAACGATCCTGCGTGCTTTCGGAACACCGTCGCCATTTTGAAATACGAGTCATTTTCACGAAACCGAGGCTACTACGATATGCCGGCTAGAATGGGTGACCACGTGGGTGACAGGACAAGTGTTTGATCACTGCAATTAACCGTTAGAAATCCATTCGCGTTTCAACAATATAGTGCTATACAGATATGATTGACTTCTGCTCACCAAGCAAGCAGATACGATTTGCTTAGAATGACTTCAAGCTGGTCCTATGCCGTTCATTGAGACAAAAAGTCATCGAGAATTATTCAAGCTAGAAGATGTTGGTACGTGCTTCCACAGTACGGTGAGGGGTCTTTTCGACAGGGGGCAGCAGAAGCTGCAAACCCAAACCAAAATTATCCAAAATCCCGAAGCAAAATTTCAAAAACCAAAGCTTTACTTTGAAGAAAGCTCTTCAATTTTTTGTGCTATCTCAGTCTATTGTAGAAAATGCATGATATTGAATACAAGAGGCAATCCAGATTTTGAACACGAAACTGAAATCGAAGAGCTAAGTAAGGACAAGCCCCAACCTGTGGAAGCCCAAAGCCCCCTCTATAGTATTACATGGGATCCTTATCTTTTCTAGGAATTTACTTCTCCTGAAACCTGCTCAAAAAATTTCATTCTCAAAGCCCCTCATTTTCCCCCATCTCCATAACATCATCATCACTAAAATCGCTGGCACTACTTTGGAGGTCATCATCATCAAATTCATTCTCACATTTGCTGCAGTTACACATATCCATGCATTTCAATCCATGCGCAAAGCAATTATAGCTTTCTGATTGACACTTCGTCCTCTTGCACCTGCATGACACCATCTCAAGAATTGAGTCAGGGGCGGGTTTTTGTGCCATCCGTTTTATTTCTAAGTCACCACTGCCACTGATTATCTAGTCATGTCCTGGAGGCGATGGAAACTTTACATTTAGCTCCAGGGCTTGCTTGAATATTACAGTGACGTATGATACCCGTTTACAGTGGTGCAATGGCTCATCTTTTGTTGGCGGGAGCTGTTATGGCTCTGGCACTCTTACTTTTCTTGAGCAACGCTTTACATATCTTGCTTCGTTGTTTCATAGACGACATTTTTGGTGTTTGAACTCACCGTGTTGATTTACTACAGACTTTCTTTGAACATATGAACAGAACCCATCCCACTATACAATTTGAAATGTCATACTCAGTTAACGAGATATCATTCTTAAATGTACTGATTCTCAACCGAGATAATGAACTTCATAGGACTTTGTACAAGAAAACAACTGATCTTCCGTCACTTCCACATTCATATTCTTTCTACTCCCCCCCCCCCCCCTACTTGCAAAGCAGGCATCATATACAGTCAAGCTCTGCAATACCGTCGCATTATCTCCAATGATGACGATTTGGATGTCCAGTTACAACAACTATCTATCATACTTATCAAACGGGGCTATAATATTGGCCTTATTACTAAACTATTTTCCAAGGTGCACTCATTATCGCGAGATGATCTCTTACAACCCCATTCACAGGCCTCTTGTGACAAATTACCATTCATTATTCCATTTAATCTGGATACTGCACAGATACTATATGAGCATTGGAAAATCATTCAAGAGGACGACTACCTGCACGACATAGCATCAGCCACACCCATTGTAGCATTTGAAAGGCACACAAACATTAAAAATTTAATAATTCACACAAAGTTCACCAGTCCAAATACATAATATGATTCAATTATACTATGCATAGTGTTGTACCTTTTCAAGGTTTCATTCTATACCCTATTTTATCGGACACGGTATCCGTATTACAATGCTGAATATACATCGCGGTTCGTTACTCGCTCATATTATCGTCATATTACCATTCATTTCTATGTTGTTCTCTGCACTGTACATTTTCTGATATTACTTTTGCTCCTCTTCTGGTACGATAGTGTCCCATTGGGATATTGGGGGGCTTGTGATCATAAAAGTGTACTATCATTAAACCCCCAAAACACTGATCTCAGGTTGATAGCTGATGAATGGTACCTATAGTCATATACATTATGCTTCTCTCATATACGATTACTATGCTACATCCCTAATCTATATTATACACGATCTTCATTCATATTCTTCTATGCACCGTGACTCACTGGTCTCACTCCCATTCGTTGCTGGGATTACCCTTTATTTCTTGTTTTATATTTATTATTGTTTTAAATAAACATCACTGCGACAAAAATTGCAAGATGATCAGAGAGTTTTACATGATCCTTCTTATGCCCCCTTGGTCATCCACTCCAGCCAACATATTGCTATAGCCTCGGTTTCACGAAAACGCCTCCTATTTCAAAATGGCGACCGTACTCGAAGAGCAAGAAGCAATGTAGCAAGATAACACATTGATGGATAGGCCTCTCAAGAAAATTCAGCATGTCCAACAGGCAAATTTATGTTTATCAATGTCTAAAGAACATTTTTATGCAAAAATTAAATTGCCCACAAATTTTGCAGGTGTTGAGAACCTCAGCGACCTGACTATAATAGCGGGCATTCAAAAAAAAAGCCCGTTAGGTAAGTTTTCTGAAAATTGCCTTTATATCACGTGTTCAGTGCCGATCAGATCACAGAATCCAACGCGCATGACGTCTGTCGCTCTAAAGTCATAGCTTAGCTCGGAAATGAAACTACAAGCAAGTTATATTTTGGGTCTAGAAAATAAACCACACCTTGTAGGTTCAATACAGATTCAGGGCCTTTTCGAATATGTGTTTGCCAAACTGAACTTGTCGTTGTATTTCAAATAAAACCTTAAAGGTACCAAAATAATTCACTGCTGAACCAATCTAACTTACATTATACCAACCACGAAACGATGAAAAAGGAATCTTTGCTAATTCAGAACAATCCGACTAGCTCTGCCTATTTAAGGATACAGCACGTGCTGCAGTAGAAAATCTCTAAGTAAGTCGTAAGTTATGAAAATATCACTGCCTGTTTTCTTTATAGAAGGATATAACAAAAAGCGCTGAACAGATAGCAGCAAACAAAGTACCTACGTAAAAACACGGTCTTGATGTTATAAACAATGTCAACAACATGGACTAACATCTGTGGGTAAAGTTTGGAAACATCCATGAAATGTAAGCAATAGTCATCATCACGTATTCTTTCCTATAAATTGTTCCATTACCAGAATGTAGTAACAAATCACGTACTTTATCAATATATGGACTACACTTATGAGCATCAAAGAATTCATGGATATCTTCCAAAATAAACCTATCTGCAAACTAAAAACTTACTTGATTCTACCAACGTGGATGATCTTCTTCTTAGTGCTTAGAAGAAAAATAAGAAAAATTAAGATTTCAAGAGTTTATGTCAGCTTTCCAGCTTCAATCAGAATGATCCAATAGTGATAGTATATCTAAAAATTAGGTTATTTCTTTTTTTGGTTATTTCACATTACGCTCAAAGCAAAACAAACCATAGGAACATGAAAAGATTATGATATTATGGAACCAATTTAAGCTAAAGCATATTATATCCCTTTGAAAAAAGAACAGAGAAAAGACAAACCAAACATCCATAACAGTAAAGTACAAAAAACAGAAAAGGCTGTGTTTTAACTTTGCACATACTGGGAAGTAGAGTAAGACTATTACAGGTATTTCCTGAATAGAATGTGAATCAGTAGCACTGGCCAAGTCCTAATCACCAAATAGATAAAAAGAAAGCTACTATTCTAAAACAAAACTGTAGATCTATTCACTTTCATAGAGAGAATACGAAAGTTGAAACTGTATCACAATATATTTACGAAATTGTCAGTTACAAAAATTTCCCATGTTTCAGAAAATAAGCATCTGTTCATCAATACTATTAGGGAAAACTCTACTGATATTGATGAACCTTCTGCCGATTTTTGAATAGGCTGCTAAGGAGTAACTCAACTATGCAGCAATTTATAAATTTCTCTGGATCTTCATTTCATTACCTAGCGTGCTATTTGCTATTTGAATCAACTGCTATTTGTCTACAATGAAGTGATATTTTCCTCTCTTAGACTTAAATCAACAAGACCGATCAAATACCGAAGAAAGTCCAAAAATAGATCAAGAATATTCAGCTACCTTCGACTTTTGAATAAAAAAGATACCTTTAGCATAGAAGGAATATTTTGATTATTACCTACACTACATAGGGTTCGTTGAAACGCTTGCCATGGATAAACAATTTCCTTCTAATGTCATCTTAATGCAGCAAAAGAATAAAGATGTCAAATATTGATTACACTCCAAATTCTACAGGCACTATTGATATCAAAATCTACCTGTTGATTGGTGGTTCTCACATATGCCAGTGTAGCAACACAACGAGCATTTGGGAACCCCGTATACGATAAGTTTGCAAATTATGTGCATCGAACCATACATAAACTTGAACTTTTATTTACAGTCACATTTTGTGTCTAGATATGTGCTCGGAGGCACAATGTACTTCTAATGAGCCCAGCACTAATGGTTCCCCAAAAGATAATAATAACTCGGAAATTGTTCGCACGTGACGCTTGCTCGCACCGATTGTCAACAAATTTGCCTATTCAAATTCACAAGTAGCAGATAAATATTTCCAGAAATTCCACTGGCAGATAGAACAAGAACAATGTGATCAATACTGCTGCCTAAAATACAGTCAAATCATTTTACCTGATCCACTAGTTATAGCATTGAAAAGAATTTGTGTATCATTTGCTGATGGGCCTATGGACGTCTTCTTAGCTGAAAAGGACATAGTAATTCAGAGTTAATTTCAAGAAGATGTACTAGGATATTATCAGAGAAAACCTGAACAAAACAACACAATATCAGATTTCAGCAGTTCAACAAAATTAACTGAGAGACATTTGGCTGTAAACCCATTTTTGCCCCTTTTTGAATTAGCTGAGGATGGGGCAACTCTGTCTCGAAACGTTCTTCTATTAATCCGATATGTGCTAAACACGGCTCTGCGTCCTGGAATAGTCTATCATAATGGCTTCGTCACATGTGAAAATACGCTGATAGTTCATTTAACCTAATTGTTAATTCTGGCTTCTAGTTCTCACAATGTTATTCGTCCTGGCTCTTATTCTCAACAGAGAGATGATATCCAAATTATGCTTTACAATGAAGGTGTAATCGGAAAGATATTCCTCACCTATCGAAATATGTCGCCATATATGACGGTACATACATACATAAATACATAGATTTATTTGATAATACAGGTCTGGCTAAGGGAACTCAGAAGAGCTGATGTGGACCTGCAGAGATAATAAAATTAATATACCTTAACCTAAAAATTTCATACAAAATAAAGCAATCCTAATACTAACAATAAATAAAATCCTTTTTCTTATTGGTTCCTGTTGATACCTCCTTACAGTAGCTAATATTATTTAGCTTACAACATTTTAATTTTCTTGAAAAAGTGCTTTTGCTTTTAAACGACTTTGCTTTTGATGATAAAAGATTCCATGTGAGTGGCCCTCGATATCTTAGGCCATTTCTTCCGTATTCAGTTCTTGGTCTTTGAATAGCAAGATTGTATTGATTGCGTCCTCTCTGTGTGTGCTGCCTTTGAAATATTTCTGTAAGCTCTTTAGAGGCATTTTGGTAGTATATGTCATGCATCACTAATGACCAACGTCGTTTGTATATGTAGCTGAGGGATTTCCAATTAGCTGATGATAAGGGATCTCTTCCAACAGGAATGTTGTAAATTAAGCGGGCTGCTCTTTCGAACGGTCTTATTGTATCGAATTGGGCAGCATTACCTGGGAACTCAGTTTGATACTGATGCAACATCGGAAATAACGTAGAAAAACTAATGTGGAAGTTTAACTTTGCATGAAAATCTGTAACTGTGGATGGCTGAAAAGAAATCTTTTTGAGAGAAATAGGAAGTATGTGATAGAAAATGTTTTGAAAAAGAGAACGTTACTTGTGTTTTCGGAGTCCCATTCATCTTTGGCTGCTGATACCATATCCAGTATATTCGATGCCAGCTCATTCAGTGTATCAATCTGATGCTGAAGGAACAATAAAATCTACTAATATGGCTGATCAACAGCAACTTCAAGGTTGTCAACTGTCAAAGTAGTGGTTAGTCTTCAACATCCATCAAACATTGCAGTTATTATGGAAAGAACAATGTACACATTTCAGCGAAACAACAACTTAATAATTTGCTGTATCTCCGTAAGGTGTCGAGAGAAATTATCTTACTTGAAAATCTTATGAAAGAAGAAAGCAAAAAAGACAAAACTTTCCAAGCATGAAATCAGCTCAGAGATACGAGCAATGAGCAGTGGAATAATGGAAACGATGACGGATACGAAGGTACTCGCCATAAAATTATGGATTCTGTTGTGTACTTACGTCAAAAATCGAATTCTAAATACTAAATGCTAATACAATTTAGATTATATACTGAATAAAATATATTCTTTTCTTACACTAAAGTAGTTAATAATTATGGCATCCCAATGTCATTTTTAAGAAAGCAGCCAAAACCAAAGACAGAAAATCGACAGAAGATAGTCCCAAAAACTCAGAGACAGGCAAACCGATGCTAGTGTATGACTGTCCGGATTTTTTACTACTAGAATCCTATGATCATAGATCAAATAGTGTGCCCACTGAGATCTACAAAAAACAACTCAATCAGATGAAAATCGATACACATCATTATCTATAACTATTTTGCTCCTAAAATAACATTCGTCAATGGTGGTGAACTCACAAAAGACAAAAAACAAGCAAATAAGAACAAAGTACTGCGTTTGTGAAAAATGTCTGAGCATTTGCTACAATTTACTTCTTATATGAGCTAAAGCATCCCCTCCACCAATAAACAATATTGTCAGAAGCAAATATAAATAACCCTGTAGATAGATGTGATGCCAGTGCACGATGCTTTAGGTTTCGGATACCGATTTGTAGTAGTTGTTGTTGTTGTTGTTGTTATTGTTGTTCATTTTATTTTGAGCAGGCTGTTATATCTAGCGTTTTCAGCTAACTTAGGCCTACTGTGCATGCCACATCCAGGCATGGGATCCCTAGTTTATCGTCCCTTCCGAAGGACGGCGGAGTAAGTTGCTGTTGTCGATTATCTGGAAAGTCATCCATCCAGTTGCTGACCTAGCACAGCCAAGCTTAACTTCAGCTAGCTAATGGAAGCTAGCTGAACCGCTTGGCCACTCACACCGCAAACGCTTGACTCAGCATCGTATGAGGGGAGGGGTGACAGGAGTCGGGAATTCATAAAATTTACAGATATTTAGAAACTACTCGCAAGCAGTGTAGTCGGCTATAATGACCGAAGTTAATACTGCAACGAAATATTAAACGTGATATTCATTCTAAGTACCTGAGCTTCTTCAGGAGACAGTTTTGCTGCACTCTTTGCAAAGCTTGCTTCCTCCTTTTCAACATCTGGCTCATGTTTTGTTCTTAATGCATCTGGAACTGTATATATAAACAAAAGTTAGCTATGATGCTATGACAAAAACACGAAACACGAAACACGAAACACGAAATACGAAACAAAAAGCCTAGCTATGTATCAATGTTATTTCAATGTGATCATTATAGGTAAATAGTTTCGCATTGTAAAATTTCTCTGAGAATGAAACAGAAACATTTACCAACTTCATGACTGAATGCTTGAATTCTGCCCTCCGTTGCTTTCTAAAATATGATATCAATTAAGGGTACCATAAAGAATTTCATACGTCGCAATTAAAAAAATAACAGCAACTGACAGCCTACTATAATTGGAGAAACTGCAAATATAGCAAACATTCAAATCTTATGTCGCTAGCAAAAATGCAACCGATATTTCCTAATGCGTATATCTATGATAATGAAACAGTTGATATCTATTGAATCATATTGTTTCTGGCAAAAATGCACTTTGGAAAAATGCCTTGATCCGTATTCTCCAATGCGTCAAATCAGATTATTACGTACTTATATACGGATATCCAAATGTCTGCTCTAAATTACTTCCAAACTATGTCCAAATATAATGTTCCATAATTAGAAGCAAAGAGGATTACTTTGGAATCTACTTCAGGAAGACAATGATACGGGTTTCAAGACTTCCTAAAAGTAACCTAACAAGTTTGCACTGTTACAAGGCAATATGGCTTACGATACAAGCAAAGTAAAGTCATCAACTTGGGAATTTTTGTAATTAATATTTACATTGAAAAATGAAGCAATGATATCACACTACACGGTTATTGGTACATAAGAAACAAGTAAATAGGAAGTATATAAGAAACATGACGCTCAAACCAGGTAAAAATTAAGAAACGTATAGGAAACACAGGCAGGCTGAACTTCAGAAGTAAACTTGAAACACTGTTTTTACATGAAATATTGTTTGCAAACATGGACGCAAATTATAATTTAAGATAGCTCACATAGTAAAAATTTAAGATACTCCACACTGTAACAATGAAAAGCTAAGTTCATGAAATCAATTGAAACATTGAATTCCCGATTCGTCTTAAAGAATTAAAAGAAACGTTTAAGAAACATATAAGGTTGAATTTGACAAAATATTAGGAAACATCAAAGCTGAAAGTAGAGAGCTTGCAACTTTTAGAAAATGAGTGCCTAAAAATGCATCTTCAGGATGGAATTTTTTACTACAATTTATTTTCAATGATGGAACAATCACAATAATCGAAAAGCAATGTACATAATATACTGAGTGAAGCAGGTCTAGATTTCGTAACGTCAAACAACAGGGCCTCATTTACAGAAAATCACACAGAGCTGGATAAAATTTCTTTGTAGCCCAGTGAGGCTTTAGACAGTCTACTTAAAACAGGCGGGAAAACAGCAAGAAAGGTATCAGGAGGTTATTCACACGCATTCTTAGCTGGGCGGTCCTTCACAGCTCATATACATCCTGCCTAATATTTTTCCTGACTTTTCCTGACTTTTTCTGACATTTTCTTGAAAATTAAGGTGTTTTTGCTGACTACATATCAGAAAACACATAACATTTTTCCTGACCAGTCGGTTTTAGAACTGATGCGACAGACCCATGTTTCAAAACTCATGTAAGTAATTGAACCCATGTTTTAATTCGAGCAAGCAAAGGAGGTTCTCTGCTCAACTATTTTCTCAAACAGGAAAAACATCAAAAACTTGACGAAACCAAGAATTCTGGGCAATCGTTAATATTTGTCTATTGGGAACCAAAGAATTCATGTGCATGGATGATATACATTCCTGACTTTTTCCTGATTTTCTTCAAGTTTCAATAAAATGTCCTTACTTTTCCGGAATTTTCCTGACTGTCCTTGAAACCACAGCTTTTTCCTAACTTTTTCTGACTATATGAACCCCGTCTTGGAATTAGTGTGTGAGCTCTTTCTCATCATCATCTTCAATCTATTAAAGGATTTAACTTATTCCATAAATGAGCCCCACAGAACGAGAAATATCTTGTCCAGCTGCGGTTTTTAACAGTGAAGATCATAAGTTCATGATTGGACTTCGCAATGAATGAGCGAGTGCTTCATGAAGTCAAGTGAACATATTGCTAATACAGAACCGTGAACACTAATGGAGCGGCACTCGCAAAGGCGGATGAAAAATGACACAATTTAACACAAGAAGCGAGAAAGAGAAGAGAGGAATTGCCCAATCTTTTAAAGGAGATGAGGAAATCACCAAATTTCTAATGGAGGTGGGGGAATCGCGAAATCTTCAAGTATAAAAAGGGAGATTCGGACACCAGCTCCACCCACCATTTTTGCATAGTGAATAATGTCTATAGCAACAAAGGTTGTTGTTGTAGTGCTCCAAGACAGCCATACTCAATGCATATTTCTATAAAAAGCTTTTCATTACTACGGTTCAGTATAGAAACAAATCGAACTAACTGATGAGACCATCCCCCTACAACTAAGTACACGCTAGTGCGTGAGTTTGTGTGTGTGTGTTCTTACCTGGTACACTAAACCTAACTTTGAAAATCATTGGTTCAAATATATATAAAATAGACAGGATTGTGAACACAAACTATTGCACTACTCCCTTTCTAGATGTATCCAATAAAACTCATTGCCTTTTTGAGGAAACTAATTCCATACAAAGTGATAGTAATAAGTTTTTCAATGTACGCAAGCATGACAGTTATCCAAATCAGAGGCAAAAACCCATGAAAAATTGAATAAAATGACAGACTGACCTCAAGTGATTCATCTTTGTCCAGTGATACCAATATTGGAAAAAGTACAAGATTACGCAATATTGGAATTCTATCACCTTTGATTAATTTGTTCAATGTGTTCATCTGTCCTAATAGCATAGAAATAAGATTAAAAGTCAAGCAACAGATTAGGATGATAGCAAAACAAATATTAAACAGTTCAGTTCAGTTCAGTTCATATATTTTAAAATTCCTCTACATACAATATCTTATTAAAACACTAACACTAATTACATACAATGACTATAAATTACATAAACATACTTATAATAACATACAATGAATAACAATTACATAAGATGTTGCATGCAGGGGGATTTCTTTAGGAGGAGCTCTCTCAATAGATAAACTAATCGAGGAGAGAGCACCCCCTTTTTGAAGATGGTTTTGAATCTTATTTAGTCATTTATCGAGTGACCAGAACAATATTTATCACTTTAGGATCAACTTTGATAGTTATTCAAAAATAAAAAGGCTCGAAGCTTTTGACAAAAACTGAACGCAGATGACGATCTTTTTATATCAACTGGAATGTTGTTCCAAGATTTAGCACCAAAGAAACGGACAGACTTGATACCATATTGCAAAGTATTTTTTCGAGTTAAGAAAATGTCATTTTTTGTGGCTTGCCGTGTACCATACTGATGAACATTTGTCACTGATTCAAAAAAATTGTGGAAGCAACTAGGAGAGTTCTTATTGACACAATCATAAACAAAACAAAGCAACTTTAACTGAAAAAGATCTTGAAGCTTCAAGATTTTCAAGTCAGAAAAGATAGGAGTGGAGGGTGAAGTGAAATGTTCAAATGCAATAGCTTTTACCACTCTTTTTTGCAACAAATATATAGGCTTGATATGAACATCATATGTAAGTCCCCATACTACTATACCATATTGGAGAAAGGAAGAAAATAATGAATTGTACAGACAGATCATAACATCAACAGGAAGAAAGTGTCTTATCTTGAAAAACATACCACATGTTCTAGCCAGTTTTTTAGAAAGTTCAGATAGATGGTATTTCCAGCTAAGATTTTCATCCAAAAGAACGCCAAGAAATTTTACATACCTAGACTGTTTTACTGGTTGATTTCCAATTTTAATATTTACTGTTTCCAATGATGAATGTTGAGGAGACTTAAATATTATGAAATTAGTTTTATCGATGTTTAATGACAATTTGTTTACATCAAGCCATTCTTTAACCTTTTTTAACTCTTCATTTACTATTCCTTGCAGCATATCAAGATTTTCAGCTTCAAAGTAGATATTTGTATCATCCGCAAATAAGTACAAACATTGCACCAACCATAAAGAACATTGTAAATTGCTTCTTCTCAGCTTCATCTGGAAGAAATTATAATGTGATGGAGTCATAGTTATTGCATCAAAGTGCAATTGCTTTATAACTAGAGTACATATATAAATATCACCTGATAAAACAGCAAAACTATCCAGCATCTGAGGCCTAAAAAAAGAATAAATAAGCAAACATGAGTATTATATATATAAATATATCATATAAAACAACAACAAAAATATACAGGCATTGCTATGTATATATATTTGTGTTGTTGTGAGAAAAGAGGGGCGCCATCCCAGCCCCATCGACTGGAGAGAGTTGAAGGGGAGTGTCTCACCCTGACATACACCCATGAATACGCTCACGAGTAGCGAAATGTCTTGCAAACATATACGGAACTACATTCTGCACAACAGAATTTTTAAATTACACGTGAGTACAGCGATTTAGGGATGAGATCTTCACCAGAAAGTATGTTGCTAAATCTATAGGATGATAAGACCAATTGTATATCTAAATTAGAGCAATAAGCTTTGAGTAGAGAGTAGAGGTCTGACTTTTCTTTGGTGAGATGTATAAGCAGGGCAATCTCAGTTCAAGGTGGAAGTAGCTGCAGATTTAGTGGACGACCCAGTAAATTAGATCATAATCACAAATTGATAAGATGGCCTATCTCTCCAAAAAAACAGCTTTACTTTATTGAGTTTCCCACAACAAAACACAGTTATCATATAGGATAATGCATCTTTATGATAACTATTGGAACTTGGCTAAGCAGTAACGTATCAAAGTGCCAGATATATCAATATTATTCCTAACAAAAGTACTGACAAAGGACATACCAGTTTGGATTTTCATGTTCTAGCTTGATAAGAAAAGATGATAAAGTACTCTTTAGATCTTGAACTTTTGTCAACAGCATGTCTATAGTTGCTTCAATTTGTTTTTCCTCCTGCAAAGCCAAAATGCCAGCATTAACTCACAAGCACCAAGAAAGCTCTTAAAAGGAAAGCTCAAGAGCCAGACTTCTATCTAACATAAGACCAAGCTTGGCATTTCATGGAGCAGGAACAATATAATGATGATGCCACTAATACCTTATGACAATAATATTTTTCTAGATATGTCATCATCTAACAAACAACAATTTTCTTGCACTTTTAATCTAATATTTTCCATTTGTATCACTTTGGCATGATGGCCAAAGTGACTAAAGGGTAATACTATGTGAAAGTGTACAAGGCTTCTAACCCATATTGCTCAAAGCTTAACAACCTGTTCAAGTTCAAGGGCCAATAATTTGCTGTTCTGTAGATACCTGCTATTGAACCTGAACCCAAATGCCCAATTTCCATTTTCTGAGTGGCCATCTTGAAATGCTTTATCAGCAAATGTTTTGTAATAAGCTTGTCATTAATTATTCACTTGCCTTGAAATATGGCATGCGGCTAATCTTGCATGTAAGAAGTTTTAAATTATAGTCAAAAATTATAAGCAATAGATCATGAAACTAATTTGCATACAAAAATGAACTAATTAAAATCAAAGTTCACAAGAGTATTCAAATTTTCTATCATTACTCAAGCAATGTACCTATGTTTTGCAACTGGATTCTTAGCTATAAAGTAGTACTTCCTCAGTTTAAAAGCTCAGTCTGGTTTCCTGCAGTCTCAATAAGTTATAGTGCACTTTTAGATATTCTCATTTCTTGGATTACAGTGCGGTGCTGCTTGTAGAGGTAATGAACTCATGAATGAGTGACAGGTTTTGATAGAAACCAAATTCACACAACGAAACAACATGCTGTAACAGTCCATTCACAACTAAACAATATACTAGTTCCTGTTTGTACGATATCAATATATGCATTTGGTGTTTGAGTTCCTCAAATATACACCAGTTTTGGTGGAAAATTTGAATAACTTCATTTGTAAAAGTACTGTACTAATAATACATATGCAAAATGAAGTGGACTATCATGGAGAAAACAGGAGCCCTTTGCAGTCATCATCATTTGATGGTAACAGGAATCTGTAGGATATAGGTTTGTACAGGACAATTGGCTATCCAAACACGGTGAAATGATGTGGAAAGCCAAGTTTGATGCTTGGGAAGAAAGATATGTTTGCTGTTTGGCAAAAATAATGCTCAGAAAAATATTCATATAACACAGATTAGCATTAAGATTGACTAAACCTCTGAAGATCAAGTGACACATGCTTCCAAAAGTTGACCATGTTGTCAGTTACATCAGAACTAGACCATATACTTTGAATGAGGTGAGGGGAAGCTCATTGCTTGGTTAATTCTGGTGCATTCAAAGGTTGTGGAACTCCAGACATTTTACCTGACATGCACTCTTTAAAGTACCCCAAATAGGCCTTCTATCAGGTAATGGCACCTATGTGGATGGAAGCAGTCAAAATGGCATAAGGAAGATATTCCCCACAATACAAAGTATGCAGTCTGTCAGCGGAAAAGGGACTTTTAGTCTGAAAAAGGGGATATCTAAAGCCCTATGTGAACCAACAGCCCTATGCTCATTCTGTGATATCCTACAGTGATCAGGTGTTGGTTTGTATCATTATTTAACAAGCAGAGAACATGGAGGCAGAGAGAGGAGATGGTGATGTTCACTATACTCTAACGTAACGATAATAATGAAGTAAAAGTTGCTCTGCTGACGTGCATGCTATTCAGTACAGAACCTTTCACGGTGAGAAACAACAGGAAATAAATAAACCTGGTTATACGTACTTTCTAAGCCAAAAATCAAGCAGGGTACTACAAGTATACCCCTGAAGTCAAATACAAACTTGCACACCTGACCTTTTCCTCGTGCACACTTGAGATCTCATCGAAAGGCCATATTCTACAGTCGGGAGGTGATGGGCCACTGATATCAGTGGCCCATCACCTCCCGACTGTAGAATATGGCCTTCTCGGTGGAATTACCCTAATAATGACAACATATGCATGGAAAATACAAGTAGCAGTTCTACTTGTCAACTTCCTATCGGGTGAAATTAACTCTCATCCGATCTTTTGAACGAAACTGCATACCTGTAATTTATCACCCATTGTCTACATGCCACTTTTATTGACTGATGAAACCAAACCCAAAGTTGCCCTAGATAGCTGCCATCTTTATCTTTATCTGGCAGCCGCGGTTTCAGAGAGAGACAATAACACTTCATTTCGCCCATCAGACCGATCGACCTCCAGTTTACGGTAAGTTTCCGCTCAGTTTACGGTAAGTTTCCGGTAAGGCCTAAATTCCACTAGTTTTATTTCAGCTTGGTTATCGCTCTGCTCCACTGCAGATCGATAGTAATGGCTGTATTGAATAAAGGAACATTCCTTCTTATAGAATATCTTGTTTTCCGACGGCTTGGAAGGATATTCTTTCAAAACAAGCAATTGTGAAACGGCCTACTTTCAGCGACGCGTGACGATGTGAAGAGCCAGAGATGAAAACATGCGCTGTATGGACAAGTAATTTTTGAGTAGAATTAATGATAATTAATTTATTTTTAGATATTATGAGAGAATACCTGCACAGGACAGCGACGTATTTTTTTTAGAACTTTCTATTGTCATTTAATGCGAAAATAATACCCATGAACATAGCCCCTTTGAGGACATGCACCTCGTCTGAGCTACGAAACTGCGTCCTTTGGACAAGTAATTTTTGAGTAAAGGTGAAGAGAACTCAAATGTTTTTAAAGTTTTTTAGAGAATACTAACACAGGATGCCGACGTATTTTTTCTAGAGCTTTCTGTGATTGTCTTCTATGAAAACAGCAGCCTTGAAAATAGCCCCTTTGTGGTAATGCACCTCAACCGCGATACGAAAGTGCGTCCTTTGGACAAGTAATTTTTGAGTAGAAGTGAATAGAATTCAAATTTTTTTGATGTTCTTTAGAGACTACTTGCATAGAACCCCGACGTATTTTTTCTAGAGCTGTCTGTCATTGCTTTCTATGAAAACAGTAGCCTTGAACATAGCCCCTTTGTGGTAATGCACCTCAACCGCGATACGAAAGTGCGTCCTTTGGACAAGTAATTTTTGAGTAGAAGTGAATAGAATTCAAATTTTTTTGATGATCTTTAGAGAATTCCTGCACAGAACCCCGACGTATTTGTTCTAGAGCTGTCTGTCATTGCTTTCTATGAAAACAGTAGCCTTGTCAAGTACTGGGGTCTGGAACCGAGAAGATCTGGGACCTAGTGACTTATATTTTATTGTTTGCTCTAGTTTTATTCATTCTTGCTATAACTCACGTACGATGATATATCTAATCACGATTTATGAAGTCCGCTTTTGTATATATTTATCATAAGTTTGTACATATTTCACAACATTGTGTCTGTTATTCACAATTTGGTGCCGTGACCAGGATGTAAACAATCTTGTTGGAATAACCAAATATGCCGCCGAAACAGAAAACTCCGTTCGCAAAATACGTACAAGAGAGAAAGCAACTTCGCCGTTCGTTTAATTCCATATTCAACGAAGCATCTTCTCATTTCGCCAAAACAACGTTGACAGACGACGAAATCGCGCTTGTGAAGGGATCCTTGGATTTATTATACACAACGTTCGAAGAACTACGCACTTTAGAACGAGAATTGAGAGTTATTGCTTTAGAAGAAATAAAAGATGAAACCGAACAGAACGAGTTCCTGGATGAAGGTGACGCTGTGGTTATACAAAACAAAGGTAAGCTCACTAAGCTTGAGTTGTTCATTTCAAAACTTGAAAAAACCGTCGCTTCGTTACAATCTTCAACGCCACAGCCCCCTTCTACGCAACCTACGTTTTCTCAGTCAAAACTGCCAGAACTAAACCTTCCAACCTTTGACGGCAATATTACGGAGTGGTTTGGGTTCTGGGAACGATTCCAGTCACAAGTGGGGAAATCTCCAGATTTACCTAATGTAGCAAAATTTACATATTTAATGGGCCAACTCAGGGGAGAAGCGCTTGCAACTGTCAAGGGTCTTATTCCCTCAGATATGAACTATTCGATACTCCAGTCCACGCTACAAGAGAACTTTGGTTTACCGAGGAGAATTATTCGGGCACACGTTCTAAATTTACTTAAGTTGCCAAAACCAACTCTCCTTGCCAGTAGTTTGCGTCACTTCTACAATACATTAATGGGCGATATACGTTCGTTGGAATCCCTCAACATTGATGTTGCAGCTTGTGCTCCATTCATAGTACCCATTATTGAAGACAAACTCCCGGGCAAGGTCCTTAGCAGCATAGGGGATTGTGGCAAAGAAGTCAGTTTTAATTTAAAAGGTTTTATTGAAAGGCTTAAAACTTACATTACGCGTGAAGAGCAAGCAGCAGGCGCAAATTGGCCATCTAGCCCCAAGGCAAGCCTTGCAACATACGAACCCCCGTCCACGTACAGCACTTTAGCAGCTCCCGTTAACGTTCGTTGCCAGCTTTGTAAGGGCTCACATGCCACTCAGCATTGCCCTCAGTCCGCCGCGGACAAAACAGCCGCCGTAATTAGCAACAATCTGTGCCTTAATTGTTTACATCCTGGGCATCGCGCATTACAGTGTAACGCTAAAGGCCGCTGCGCTAAATGCAGAGGGAAACATCATACAGCCATTCACGGGATCAAAATCCACAGCAATGCAAAAAATCATAACCCTCAACGACATCCCACTTCTTCTCGACAGCCCCCGCCACCCCCCGCGCCTCAATCCGCGCCTACCAGCGCAGCCGCAACACTTACGTCATCACAGCCTACCGCTGCCAATTGTGCCTTTGCAGTACAACGCCCTTCGTTATTCGACACTGATGCACATAATAACGTAGATTCATTAAAATCTGTTAATTCTTCTGATGTAGTCTCTACTGTTGTTGATAACAACGATATTTCTCAAACTACTACAGCCGCTATGCATGAAACTACTACGATTCTCTTGAAAACTGCTAAAGCTGTCGCAATTTCCGCTGATAAGAAACTTATGGCCAGAATATTTTTTGATGAAGGTTCACAGCGCAGTTACGTTCGCACAGCATTTGCCACTCAGTTAGATTTAGCCCCCAAGAAATACGAATTTTTGTCTGTATACGGTTTCGGAGGAAAGGTTTCTGAACGTAGCTACGGGGTAACAGATATTGGGCTCGAGACCCCCACAGGTATCGAAAATGTTCGTGTTCTTATTACTGAAGAAATCGTTCAACCCCTACAACAGCATTGTTCTCAAGATTTGCAGTCTCACCCCCGTTTTCGAGATCTACCTTTAGCAAACGATTTCACAGACAACTCCTTTACCGTTGATATTCTTTTAGGAGCTGATGCCGCATATCGTTTTCTTGGCAATGTGTCGCCAGCAAGTTCACATCCCGTTGTTCAAGATTCAAAATTCGGCTACATTTTATCCGGTCCTTTGTTCCTCAATTCCAAACCGCCTTATGAATCAGAACCAAAAGATCTCGACATTTCCTTAACCACAGTCAATGTGCATTCCTCAACTTCTGAATATTACCAAAAGGACTCCGCGGTTTCATTTGAAACTCTGCTTAGCAATACGTCACTACTCACTCAAATGGACCGACTGTTTCAAGATCAATTCGTTTCTCAATCGTCCACTGCCATTCAAATGAATAACTTTCTGCATTCTTATCGCGAAAAGATTGAATTCCGCAATGGTTCTTATTACGCCCCCCTGCCGTGGAAACCTGACCACCCACCCCTACCTTCCAATTTGAGGCTCTGTAAGCAACGCTTAGAACAAGTTACATCCCGTTTAACTAAGCTAGGCCTCATGGACGCTTACCGTAAAGTAATGGCTGAGCATTTGTCAAATGGCTATATCGAGGAGGTCCAAGATCTACAACACCCGTGGCCCGAGGAAGGCTGCCATTACCTTCCCCACTTTTTTGTTCTCAAGGATTCCGAAACAACCCCTCTCAGAATTGTTTTTGCTGCTAACACTGGGAAAGTTAGTCTAAATGACTGCCTTTACACTGGCCCCTGTTTGTTAAACAACTTAGTAGAGCTTCTTATTCGCTTTCGTTTTCCCAAGTATGCATTTGTTGCTGATATTCAACGCGCTTTTCTCAATATTCAGCTACACGAAGCGGACAGAGCTTTTGTACGTTTTCTATGGTACAAAGATAATGACCCCTCTAAAGAAATTTGTGTCTACACGTACAATACAATCGTTTTTGGCCACACTAGCAGCCCCATGACCCTAGGTGCCGTCCTGCTGGAGCATTTCCAACACTACAATGACCCTGTCGCCGTTGATTTATCACACAAACTCTACGTGGACAATCTCCTTTCCGGTGTCCAAACCGAGGCTGAAGCCACCGCGTATTATCACAAAGCACTAGAAATTATGAAAGAAGGTCATTTCGTCCTTCGTCAATGGTCAACAAATTCGCCCAATTTACTGGAGCTCATAAAAGCCCATGGCCTCCAAACAAAGTCCGATACTACCTCTTTACTCGGTCTTCAGTGGAATTCTTCTACGGATTGTCTTTCGCTCCAGCCTAAATTGTTTGATTCATCCTCTGATGTTCTCACCAAACGTAAAGTTTTAAGTATTGCCAGTCAGTTATTCGATCCACTAGGTCTTGTTTTGCCAGTCACTATTCCAGCCCGTCTTTTTCTTGCTGCATTATGGGATGGAAAATTCGGATGGGATCAACCGTTGCCCCTTTCAAAGGTTAAAATCTGGCTCGCTATCGAAAAGGAGCTATCTGCAGTTTCTCACTTCACATTCCCTCGTTGGACTCATTTTGATTCGAATCAGCCCGTCTCCTTACATGTTTTTACAGATGCCAGTAAATCTGTAGTAGGTTCTGTGGCCTATCTTAGTCAAGCGACACGATGTATTCTCCTTAGTTCAAAATCTAAGCTCTCCCCTCACGGCAAAAAGACTCTTACTATTCCTCAACTTGAGTTGAGTGCCATGTTACTCGGCTCTCAATTATGTGCCAATCTCCTTGAAATTGTCACGAAAGATTTTGCCACCGTTCACGTTCGTTTGTGGACAGATTCAGAAATCTCCTTGCATTGGCTTTCCTCACATCGTAAGCTCAAATCGTTTGTACAAAACAAAGTTAATGCTATTAATCGCCTTTTCGACTCTTCTTTCTGGGGTCACACACCTTCTGCAGAGAATCCAGCCGATCTTGTCACCCGTGGTTGCACCGCACAATCATTGCTCCATTCGTCGTTATGGTTCGAAGGCCCATCTTGGATTCTTAATGCTACGTCATGGCCACAATGGCCTAAATCACCCCCTCTCTCTGTTACAGTTGCTGCTTCCGTTGCAGATCAGCAAATCATGCCTTCACCCCCCAACATTTGCACTATTGTGGACATATCTCGCTTCAATCATTATTCACGCCTTTTAGCAACGTCAGTTTATGTTCATCGTTTTTGCTTTCGCACAGGGATCAAAGGACCCCCTACTACTTCGGAAATTAACTTCGCAGAGACTCAATGGATTCGTGCACAACAACAAGACTTCTTTCCTCAAGTATTGGATTTTCTATCAACTAGCAACGCTGTCCCAGCTCGTGCCCTACCTATTGTGCGTCAGCTAAATTTATTTCTAGATGACGACGGGCTTATTCGTGCCAAAGGACGGTTTGCTCTCACCTCGTCCTTGATTTTGCTGCCACAAAACTCTCGCTTTACAGAGTTACTTATTCTTGACTGCCATCATCGCATGCACCACATAGGTGTTGGTGGAACTATCGTTGCTCTCCGCAACCGTTTTTGGGTTCCTGCTGCCCGTGCTACAGCCCGCCGCCTTCTTCGCAAATGTACACGGTGTCGTAAAGTTACCGGTCGTCATTACACGCTTCCTCCCTCGCCGGAATTGCCTCAGTTTCGTCAGGATACGTCCATTCGTCCGTTTTCTAATATTGGCGTTGATTTCACCGGTCACCTTACTGTGAAAGACCGCTCAGGTAGCCATATTAAGGTATATATTTGTTTGTTTACATGCCTCACTACCAGGGCTATCAGCCTCGAAATTGTGGAAGATCTTAGTACGTCATCCTATTTACAAGCTTTCCGACGACATTGCAGCGTTTTTTCCATTCCTCACCTCATCCTCTCCGACAACGCCCAAACCTTTAAGCGTGCAGATCACGATCTACAGATTCTGCTGTCACATTTTGATTCACCTGCCTTTCAGAACGCCTTAGCAGTGAAACGCATTCGCTTTTTATACATACCAGCTCGTAGCCCTCACTGGGGTGGCGTTTATGAAAGACTCATAGGCTTGACTAAAACCTCTCTAAAGAAAGTCTTAGGTCGGTCGCTGGTTACCCTGCAGGAATTACACACCTTAATCAAAGAAATACAAGCTATATTAAATGATCGCCCACTTACTACTCTCAATTCTGATCTCAATGATTTACAGCCACTTACACCTAGTCATTTGTTGTTTGGATTTCATATCACCGCATTGCCACACCTTTCGCTCGATACAGCTGAATACGATCCTTCCTTTGGGGACGCCCATGCCATTTCCCGTGCTCAACAGCGTCGTACCTTTCTCTACAATGCCTTCAAGCAACGTTTTCAGAAAGAATACTTATCGTTACTACGAGAAATTCATTCATACCAAACAAAAAAATCTCATGCTGCTGAAAATGTTGTTCGAGTTGGAGACGTCGTTCTTATCGCCGATGATGATATGCCCCGCCATCGATGGGAACTAGGCGTCGTAGAAAAACTTCTTATGGGCGCTGATCATTTATGTCGTTCAGTTGCAACCCGTACTTCGAAAGGACACACAACGCGGTCTCTCGTAACACTGTATCCAGTTGAACTGCACGCTGTCAACTGTTTTAAAGATGCGAATAAAGGCATTGACCCTCAGTTAGCACCCGACGAGGGCACACAAGCAGCTCGTGTCCCTCGTACCGCTGCTATTACCGCCAGGGACGCAATTGTAGCCCAACTAATTGATTCTGATCAAGATTAGTTTTTCGCCTGGCCCCCAGTGTGTCAAGTACTGGGGTCTGGAACCGAGAAGATCTGGGACCTAGTGACTTATATTTTATTGTTTGCTCTAGTTTTATTCATTCTTGCTATAACTCACGTACGATGATATATCTAATCACGATTTATGAAGTCCGCTTTTGTATATATTTATCATAAGTTTGTACATATTTCACAACATTGTGTCTGTTATTCACAAGCCTTGAACATAGCCCCTTTGTGGTAATGTACCTCAACTGCCATACGAAAGTGCGTCCTTTGGACAAGTAATTTTTGAGTAGAAGTGAATGTAATTGAAATATTTGTTTTGTTATATAGAGACTACTTGCATGGAATGCCGATGTATTTTTTCTAGAGCTGTCTGTGATTGCCTTCTATGAAAACAGCAGTCTTGAACATAGCCCCTTTGTGGAAATTCACCTCAACCGCGACACGAAAGTGCGTCCTTTGGACAAGTAATTTTTGAGTAGAAGTGAATAGAATTCAAATTTTTTTGATGGTCTTTAGAGAATGCCTGCATAGAACCCCGACGTATTTTTTCTAGAGCTGTCTGTCATTGCTTTCTATGAAAACAGTAGCCTTGAACATAGCCCCTTTGCGGACATGCACCTCAACTGCGATACGAAAATCCGTCCTTTGGACAAGTAATTTTTGAGTAGAAGAGCATGCAAGTAAAATGTATTTCTTTATCTTTAGAGACTACCTGCATAGGACCCCGACGTATTTTGTCTAGGGCTATCTGTGATCAGTTTATATGAAAAGAGCAGCCGTGAAAATAGGCCCTTTGCGCACATGCACGTCATCTGCGATACGGAACTGCGTCCTTTGGACAAGTAATTTTTAAGCAGAAATGAAGGGAAGTAACATTTCTTTCGTGCTATTTAGAGAATGCCTGTGTACAACACCGACGTATTTCTTTGGGAACTTTGTGTTGTAATTTTATACGAAAATAATAGCTTTGAACATAGCCCCTTTGCGGAAGTGCACCTCGTCCGAGATGCGAAACTACGTCCTATGGACAAGTAACTTTTGAGTATAAATTAGGAGAAGTGAAATGTCTTTGCTAACTTTTAAAGAATGCCTGTGTAGGACACCGACGTATTTGTGTGGGAACTATCTATGTTCATTTTATGCAAAAATAATACCCTTGAAAACGGCCCCTTTTCGGAATGGGACATCGTCTGAAATACAATACTACGTCCATTGGACTAGTAATTTTTAAGTAGCAATCAAGGGGAAAAGTGTAAGCATTATTATGTTCTTCAGAGAATAACTGGCCAGGACACCTGCATGTTTTTTAGAGCTTTTTAGCATACTTATATGAAAACGGCACACTTCCACATAGGCTTTTGTGGATATGCAGCAAGTGTGAGAAAAGAAACGCTTGAGTGGAATTTCGGGGGATTCAGATATTTCTGAGTTTCCTTCTGGAATTGCCGCATAGAAAGCATGCATAACCATGCGAAAAATAGCTTCGTCAGTTGTTACCTCGGAAGTAGTAAGATCTGTATCATCTCACAAATCTAACAGTACTGTACAGGGGCGTCGGAACGATTTTGAAAGTGGGGGGGGGCCTAATTAATCGGATTCACCAGGGTTGCGGATAAGCTTGGAAGTCTGCTTTTTTGTGTTAGTTAGAGCATCACATTTTAAAGTTTTCGAAATATGAACATGTAGGAAATGGGCTTTTGTGGTACCTTGTTCTAAAAAAATATGTTGAATGGTAAAAGTTCAACGTCTTATTTCGTTACATCTTTACCATGTAACTTCCACAAAGCAGCATGTTTTATAACAAAGGATTCTAGTATTTTAATATTAGTTAGATGCTTTTATAAATATGCATGATGTGAAAGCATTCAATTAAATGCGTTCAGTGACATCTAAAGTACCCAAAGCAAGGTTTCATTCATAAATGCACCTTTTTCTAAAAACATACCACTTACTCCAACACATCAAATCTGCCTAAACCAGACCTATGCTGCCGCTGTGGTAACAAACATGGAACGTTTCCTTTGTAAATTAATGCTTTCAGAAAATATTTGCACAAAACTCTATCTGTAATATAGTTACAAATCAGATTTGGTAAAAGGTCCAACATTGTTGCATCTCACACTATTCAACGACACAAAATCATTGACAACGCTGATCACATCCAAACACATCCAGACATGCTGGGACAACATGAAAGTAAGGACCGGATCCTATCTTGTGAAAAATGATTCAGTTTATTGTTTCGATATTTTTTATGCTTTTTCCTTTTATGCTCCACTGCTAAAACGTGGGGGGCAGTGCCCCCCAGCCCCCCCGTTTTCGGCGCCCTGCTGTAACCCCAAAAGCTACAAGAGTGAGAGAACGCTTTATACGAAATACACGCATTTTTTATAAGAAACTAAAGTCCGGTGCTGGTAGGCAGTTTCTTAACTTTTTTGGCCACATGCAGGTGTCCTGGCCAGTTATTCTCTGAAGAACATAATAATGCTTACACTTTTCCCCTTGATTGCTACTTAAAAATTACTAGTCCAATGGACGTAGTATTGTATTTCAGACGATGTCCCATTCCGAAAAGGGGCCGTTTTCAAGGGTATTATTTTTGCATAAAATGAACATAGATAGTTCCCACACAAATACGTCGGTGTCCTACACAGGCATTCTTTAAAAGTTAGCAAAGACATTTCACTTCTCCTAATTTATACTCAAAAGTTACTTGTCCATAGGACGTAGTTTCGCATCTCGGACGAGGTGCACTTCCGCAAAGGGGCTATGTTCAAAGCTATTATTTTCGTATAAAATTACAACACAAAGTTCCCAAAGAAATACGTCGGTGTTGTACACAGGCATTCTCTAAATAGCACGAAAGAAATGTTACTTCCCTTCATTTCTGCTTAAAAATTACTTGTCCAAAGGACGCAGTTCCGTATCGCAGATGACGTGCATGTGCGCAAAGGGCCTATTTTCACGGCTGCTCTTTTCATATAAACTGATCACAGATAGCCCTAGACAAAATACGTCGGGGTCCTATGCAGGTAGTCTCTAAAGATAAAGAAATACATTTTACTTGCATGCTCTTCTACTCAAAAATTACTTGTCCAAAGGACGGATTTTCGTATCGCAGTTGAGGTGCATGTCCGCAAAGGGGCTATGTTCAAGGCTACTGTTTTCATAGAAAGCAATGACAGACAGCTCTAGAAAAAATACGTCGGGGTTCTATGCAGGCATTCTCTAAAGACCATCAAAAAAATTTGAATTCTATTCACTTCTACTCAAAAATTACTTGTCCAAAGGACGCACTTTCGTGTCGCGGTTGAGGTGAATTTCCACAAAGGGGCTATGTTCAAGACTGCTGTTTTCATAGAAGGCAATCACAGACAGCTCTAGAAAAAATACATCGGCATTCCATGCAAGTAGTCTCTATATAACAAAACAAATATTTCAATTACATTCACTTCTACTCAAAAATTACTTGTCCAAAGGACGCACTTTCGTATCGCGGTTGAGGTACATTACCACAAAGGGGCTATGTTCAAGGCTACTGTTTTCATAGAAAGCAATGACAGACAGCTCTAGAACAAATACGTCGGGGTTCTGTGCAGGAATTCTCTAAAGATCATCAAAAAAATTTGAATTCTATTCACTTCTACTCAAAAATTACTTGTCCAAAGGACGCACTTTCGTATCGCGGTTGAGGTGCATTACCACAAAGGGGCTATGTTCAAGGCTACTGTTTTCATAGAAAGCAATGACAGACAGCTCTAGAAAAAATACGTCGGGGTTCTATGCAAGTAGTCTCTAAAGAACATCAAAAAAATTTGAATTCTATTCACTTCTACTCAAAAATTACTTGTCCAAAGGACGCACTTTCGTATCGCGGTTGAGGTGCATTACCACAAAGGGGCTATTTTCAAGGCTGCTGTTTTCATAGAAGACAATCACAGAAAGCTCTAGAAAAAATACGTCGGCATCCTGTGTTAGTATTCTCTAAAAAACTTTAAAAACATTTGAGTTCTCTTCACCTTTACTCAAAAATTACTTGTCCAAAGGACGCAGTTTCGTAGCTCAGACGAGGTGCATGTCCTCAAAGGGGCTATGTTCATGGGTATTATTTTCGCATTAAATGACAATAGAAAGTTCTAAAAAAAATACGTCGCTGTCCTGTGCAGGTATTCTCTCATAATATCTAAAAATAAATTAATTATCATTAATTCTACTCAAAAATTACTTGTCCATACAGCGCATGTTTTCATCTCTGGCTCTTCACATCGTCACGCGTCGCTGAAAGTAGGCCGTTTCACAATTGCTTGTTTTGAAAGAATATCCTTCCAAGCCGTCGGAAAACAAGATATTCTATAAGAGGGAATGTTCCTTTATTCAATACAGCCATTACTATCGATCTGCAGTGGAGCAGAGCGATAACCAAGCTGAAATAAAACTAGTGGAATTTAGGCCTTACCGGAAACTTACCGTAAACTGAGCGGAAACTTACCGTAAACTGGAGGTCGATCGGTGCCCATCAGTGCTTCATTTGTTCCGTAAAATTAAAGGAATGGTTGTGCCATACAGTTGGCTCTAATTCACTCGCCTTTACAAACTGCAGCTTATTGTTGGTTGGAATCTAGATAGTATTATGAGATTAGAGACACTTTTAAAACTGCTAGGTTTGTCATATGTAGCATTTTCTATGTATGTGCTGCTCAGAGTACTCACAGGGGATGGCACTTACGTGTGGATCAAGGGAAATACACAAATTAATAGTCATTCAAATAGCATGAAAGTTAGTAAATCAGAACTTCCTACTGAGAATCAAGAAATAGTCCACTCTGTAGAAATATGGGGAAAAGCAGCTATAGGGTTGTATCTTTGGCAACATGTTTTTGAAGCTCCATTGGAAAGTATGCAAGGAGACTATCTCAAGTATGGAAAGATGAAAATTCAGAATATTGTATTTAATTTTAGAACAGGTCCTATGCTTATACCTCAGAGTGTAGACTATGATGCTGAAAATGTAGTGCTATTCATCAATGGAAGGGAACCTGAAAAAGTGAAATTTGCACTGACATGGCTGGAAGCAGTGAAGGAAATGACAAATGTGGGAAATTTTGCAGTTGTTCTGTTAGGTAATGAACAATGTCAAAATGAATGGCTAATGCCATACATGAAAATCAATGGTGGATTTATCAAACTTGCATTCATTATTTATGATGTACCATACATTGATGATCGTAATTTTCATCCATGGCCCCTTGGAGTTGCAACATACAGAAATTTCCCAGTTGTTCAAAGTAGCCATCTTATACTTCAACATAGGAGACGATATATTTGTAATTTTCTTGGTACAGTCTATGAAGACTCCTCAAGGACAGAATTAGTGAAAATAATTAATTCAAATGAGGAGATTAAAAGTTCCTGTTTAATTCATACTAGAAACAGTTGGGTGCCATCTGAAACAAAAGGCTCGAGTGAGCTTTATCAAAATTCTATGAGAGACAGCGATTTGACACTTTGTCCAGTTGGTAAAAACACAGAATGCTATCGTATATATGAAGCAATGTCATTTGGATCTGTTCCAATTGTTGAAGATGTGATAACACCAGGAAAATGTGGCCAATCTTCACCAAATGATGTGGCTATGGTTCCATTGAGACTCTTAAAGAGAATGAATGCGCCTATTATATATATTAAAACTTGGAAAGAATTGCCTAGCATTATTGCAAATGAGAAAAAACTTCCTTATAACTATGTAGTAAAGAGGAGAAAACAGTTAATTCATTGGTATCAGAAGTTTAAGTATAATTTGCGAGAATATTTTGTCAAACAACTTAAAAAAGGCTTTAAATTCCACTGAATGGATTAGTTATGTTACCTCTGTTATTTTCATCCATTTTATGACTCTGCAGCTTGCAGTTTGTTGTATCTCAACATGATGAATGGAGTTGATGGTTAGCATGGTATCTGAAAGCCTTTGTGGCATCAACAGCAAAGACAGCAGGTGCCCCAGTGGTGCAGCTAGAGCACTTGTAATAAAAGGGGTACCTTTTCAGATAGATGAACACCAAATGGCTTATGTATCTCAATAATTTGCTCACTCTTCTCATAAACATATCTACCCATCTCATCAACTGCCTTTGAATAATTTTCTTGAACAGTTGCTTGTTTATGAGATTACCTCAAAGCAAGGTGTTTTTTCTTTTATTTGGTACCATTCTGAAAGTAAGCATAATGCCAATATTGTTTGAAGAGAATGAATATTGTGAAAAGTTAGGATTTGCTTCCTAAAAATTCAGTTCAAATAGTCAAATATGTTGCTACATTAGAGGTTTGACAGCAAGGAAGTCTATGGTTATCTACATTTGTGCATAACTTTTCCAAATTTGTTACATAAATTAAATATCTTTAACAGAAACAAAGTTAAATTTACCAGTTAAAATACAAAATTTCTCAACAGACACTTTTTAAAGAACAGCTCAAGTTCTCAGAGAGAGTGATACCATTGAGAAAATAAATTATACATCAGCCTTCCCCAAGAAAAAAGTTGAAAGAGTGGCAGAATGGCATCAATCAAAGTTGCAGATGGAATAGCTGTCTTGTACTAGTAAGCTCTCACCAAACCATTTACCCAAGTCATTGTTGTTGGAGAGTATAGATAATTTGATCGGCTGTATCTAACAGAATGTATCTAAAAGCTATTTTTCTTCTCACTCAATGAAGCTCTACAAACAATGATATTATAGAAAACTTTCCCTCTAAACAGGTGCAATAGGATTCAACAGGTCCTATTATTCATCTTCAAAAGAAAAGTTTGTACTGTCTATCAATGTCCCTAACCAAGGTCTTGAGAAACAAATTGTCTCCTATCTAAAAATTAGCTTCGCTTTATGGTAAATTTCTCTAACTTCTTGTATTTCCAAGATCATAATGATATCTCAGGCCTCTCCGGGAGAAAATACCAGGAGGGCTATAAAAAGCCCTTGCCCATTTGGCTGCGTGGGCTATTTAGCCCTTGCAGACTGTTGATTAGTTTTTACATTTGAGTATTTGAAATGCAAAAATACACTACCTTGCCAATTCTTTAGACACTATTCACCTTAAGAAGGCATTTTTGTGTGTACTACTACCTTAAAAGTTTGCATTACAACAGTAATCATGCTATGGGCTGTTCCTTTCGTACGAAAACATTTCGTATTCCATTGAAAGTTTTAAGAGGGTAATACAAAAGTTGTTAACATGTGCTATATAAGGAAACAGAAATATCCTATTTATAACGCCACGTTATAAACACATAGACGTTACTTACTAACACCCTGATATTTAATGGCAGGTAGTTCAAACATTGGGAAGCTAAGCTGCGCGATTAAATGAGAACGTTACTGCGTGGGCGGAAAAAAGCCCTCGCAAATTCATTTTGCGCGTGATTTGCGCGGGCGCGGGCTATAGCCCGCGTCTCCGGGAAAGGCCTGATATCTCAAGAAGATCATTGTCTCATGTGAAAGCTTCAATGACGTACAATGACAACAGTAACAATGACTTCCTCCTACTCACACAGTTAGCTCATTGATCAAAGCAACAAATGCTGCTTCTCAAACATTTTCAGTTAAGAGTACAATATAAATGAGAACAGATTACTCAGTCAGGGGGGAAGTTGGTCTGTCACCAATCATACTCAGTGTGTCCTTTAAATCAGCAATCTCTTGTCTTAGGTTTTGATTCTCATCAACAAGTTCTTGGTTTCTTGATGATAGAAAAATGGCATCTTGAATTGCATCTTCTAACAATGCTCTATACCTTTGCTCCAAGGATGCCCTTTGCTCTTCAAACACTTCTCTGTAGTTCCTGAAAGTTTGAAAATGTTGAAGTTGCTGAAGCTCTTGCTCTTCCTTATGTCTTTTGTATACCTCATCAAGATCCTTTTTGAGCTGTTTCTTCTCTGTGTCAAGTGATTTAAGCTTGATTGCCATAACTGACTTTTCTGCTCTTAAGTCAATCAAATCCATCTCCACTTTTAGAGCTTTTTCTTCTGTGTATTGATCTCCTTGGGTAGTTTTTAATTTCAAATCAGCCTTTTCTTGCTCTGATTCAATTTTGATTCTGTCCATTTCATCAGCCAATGTTGCCAAATTCTCTTTTTCCAACTTTTCTCTCTTTTCTGTTTCAAGCTTTTGGATAAGCTCCCAGTTTCCTTTCATACCAGCAGTCTGGGATTTTGCATCTTCTTTTTCATTTCTTTGTTTATCTTGAATATCTTTTAACTGTTGCTTTAACTTTTTCATTGCTTCTGATTCTTGCTTTAATTGTTCTTTTAGTCCATGAATTTCAGCAACTTTTCTCTTTCCTTCCTCATCTCCTGCTTTTCCCATCTCAGTGAGTTTTGAGTACTCAGTTATCATTGACTGCAGCATATCTTTTAAATCATCAACAACCTTGCGCTTCTCTTTATAATCAATCATTAGTTTATCTTTCTCCTTTTGCAATACAGCAAGCTTCTGCTGGATTTCCTTACTTTCTTTTTTCATTGAGTCAAGCACCCAATCCAGAATTCCTTTATTAGAGAGATGGTGTCGCCTCTCCTCCTCATACATTTCTGACATCCGCTCCTTCTCATCCCATGTTTGCAATTTAGTGATCTGCAAGTCTTTTACAAGTTCCTCCATTCTTTCAATATCATTAGGATCTGGTGCATCAGCAATAACTCCAGATGAACCTGATACTTTATCTCTCAATCGATTTATTTTATCTCTCAACTCTGCAATTACTGCAGCTGTGTCATTCTCATTCTTCTGTGGCTCTGTCTTCAAGTTCTGAATTGAGGAGGCAACTTGTAGGGCAGACAGTGTCTCATAGTAGTCTGCATCTGATGGAGATATATTCACCAAAAATGTTGTGAAAGAATTCCCAGTGAGAGCATCCTGCATTAGTCTTGTCAAGGCACACTCTCTGAATTGTGGTGATGCACCCTTTGGGTTATTAAGGGCAGATATAACTGATGAGAGAGATGCAATACCTTTAGACACATATGTGCTATCCTCTGATTGACTGCTATGGTTTGAACCTGCTAAATCTATGAAAGATATTTTAGACAGTAATGCAGGCTTATTGTCTCTTTCTTTCCCCCTCTGTTCAAAAATGAGTGTGAATACCGTGCTTGCCTTTGCTCTTGATGCTTCAAAATCAGAGACAGTAAACTTGCTGACTTTATTGCCTTGCTCATGCAGTCGAATTATATCTTCATGAGTATTAACTGCCAGTTCAGCAATATCATCAACATAAGTCCCAAGATGAGGATGCTTCCTGATTTTCAAATCGCGCCCGCTAGGATTCAATAGGTCTCGCACAGATTCATCAGATATTTCTGCAAATGACACAGTCATGAAAAACTTTTTATCTTTCGATGAATCTTCAACAGTCTTCGCCAAAGCTTGGCAAACTTTACTGAGTAATCCTGGTTCGTCCATCGACCCCGTCAACGTATGTGTCTTCCCAGATCCCACTTGACCGTAGACCACAATAGTTGAATTATATCCATCAAGTGTACGACGAACCAAAGCATCGCCAATATCTTTGTAAACTTGCTCAGTTGTTGAATCCCAAAAGTAACAGCTAGAAAATGCAAAATTATGTTCCTTAAGGCCGCTTGTAGGGTATGGGTTGTGGAGCAGTATCCTGTCACCGCTTATTTTTACAACTCTTGTGGCACCTCTTGATTTTTCGTTATCGTTTATTGGCCTACATCTGACACGAACTTCGATCGGCTCCATGTCGACAATCTACATACGTATAATTCTATGTATACAATTGCTGTCAGACAAGAATAAAATCAACCAATGATACAGGCAATGAAAAGTTATTCTCGCGAATATCGAGGAAAGTTCATGTCCTAGAAGCTGCTATAGTCTGTATTGTCAATATTGCGAAGGATTCTGGTTGCTCCGGTTGTCACTGATTTAGGCCATTGAAACCTAGCAACAGTGTATCAACAAAGATGTGGGCGACGGGCGATTGAAAACACTAGGGCTACAACATAAAATATCAACACGTTGCTACGCTACTACTGCGACCCACCACACATCAAACACGGCCCTGAAAACAGACTTTTTTGCTAATTCCATAGATATCGATAAGAACATTAACAATGACATCGAATCTTCAATATCTTAATAAACTCTTCGGGGCATCACAAGGGGAAACTTGTCCATGAACCCCAACGAGACTTGTAAACACATTGCAACATACAAAATACTAAAATCAAACTATATAAATGTATAGTCCCCTGTATCATGATATATAATGACTATTAAAAAATCTTTAAATCAATAACAGAGAAACTCTCAAAAACAGTGCTTCCATTTGGAAAGACATTTCCAAACAAGATTAAATTATACTGTTCTTACGCAATGAAATGAAAGGGAATGAAAATCGGAAAGAAATACGAGAAAAATTTTGGAAATATGAGAAAATGAATACGTGAAGAAAATATTCCACTCTACTTGCATTTGGTTATATTCTTCGGTTCATCTTTCCGTAGTTATCCTACGTTTCATACTCTGATGAGTGTCGAACGAAAAAAACTACTCCCAGTGTGCTAACAAAGTGCTTCCACTTTTTCGTGCAATAATGAAATTTTGTAGTGCCAACAGACTTTTCACATAAATAGAATGACTGTTGATTGGCGAAGTTCATTGATGGAGCAATGGTCTTCAGTGATTGTAATTGATATCGCAACTGATATCCCAAGAAAAGCAACTATTAATACAAAGGTCACGTGAATGCACTTTTAAGTAGCGTGATCACTGCACAAAACTAGTTTACTACCATACAAATAGGCTATCATGCACACTAAGATAAGGTATGACGGGAACACAACATCATTCAAAAAGTATATTGGAAACAACATTATGAAAAACTTACAGACATTTGAATTAAAGAAATCAGGACGTTATCCCAATATCAAGAGAACTGATCAAATTTAGTTCATACATGCGGCTAAATTAATTGATTTTAAATGCATATATTCCCAAAGTTTCCAAAGTAAGCAAAATTCAACAAAAGTCACTTTGAGTGTAGCACTTTGAACAAGTTAAAAACTTTCAAAAATCAGTTTATATGACTATGGGATGAAAAGGGCATTTAGGAATACATCAAGCTAGGACCAAACTAGGAAGCTTTGTCGTACAACAGATCAAAATTCGTTCTTGTGCTACAAATGTCTCCTAGCTTGGCATTCCGCTTATATAACAAATTCCTGCAACAGTTGTCCCAAAAATGTTTGACGATCATCAAAGCAAATTTTTCATAGTTTGATTTCATAAGTGAAACAGCTCAGGTTCTGGAAACAGTGTCACACTGGACCTACCTTTAGTAAGGAAGAGCAAAACTGACCTTAGCAGACACTAGTTTCCTAAGGAAATCAAAAAAAAGCAAAAACTTTCAGGAGAGAAATACAACTTTGAAACTTATAGTCATAGGCTAATACTAGCCAGAGAATAAGTCTGCATGTAACCGTTAGCATTAAAAATATACAACTTTAATACAATGCTATAATATAAAGCATAACCTGCTAACTCAATTCAAAGCCGGCCTCTGATTCAACGGCATATAACAGTCTCGTTTTCAATATTTCTTTCGTTTCGTATTGAGGTAATTTAAGAATGTTCATACAAGTGCTTGCACTAGGAAGGCGATCCTCGTTGCCACCAAAATGAATACAGACCTTGGGCTCCAATTCCTATAGTTGAAAAATCAAAACGACAAGATAATGTCATCTGGGATAAATACAACAGCCACTAGAAATATCAAAGATGTAAAAACTCTAAATTTGGCTATTTTGATTACCATATAATATCACTGATTCAGAGCCGCATTCGCATAGTACATAAATATATATAAACGAACGAATCAAAAATATACTTTACTTAAATTATAGACATTTCGATAAATATCTTCATCAGATATATATATATATATATATATATATATATATATATATATATATATATATATATATATATATATATATATATATATATATATATATATATCTATATATATTAATTCACAGCCGCATTAACTAAGTATATAAACATAACAAAATAATTCAAAAATATACTTTCTTCTACCGTAGAAGTTTCGGTTGGTATCTTATTCAGTACTAAATCTGCAATGCTACCGGGCCTACTCATGTGTCCTACTTAACAATGGGGTGACAACGCCTTGATATACAATAGCTAGGGACAGAGAATGGCGAAGGAGATGCGGAGAAATCCTAGACAGATGAATGCAAACCTTAAAACCAAGAAGTGGCGGCCTTGAGCAGCTCGTGACAAATTTCAAGAATTTTCTCCTTTGAGTGTCGCTGAAATCTTGAAGTATCGACCACAGGGCCGCAATGTAATCACTATCATCTGAATAGCCACCTGAAAGAAAGAAAGAGGGTGATTTTAAAAATAGGTTAAGTTCATGCTACCCATTCAAAATTTGAATGTAATAAGTCACGAGCTTACGACATTTCTTGTTTTGATAATGAAATCAAATAGGGTTGAATGTAAAAATGGGATTGTGTAAAATGCCAAAAGAAGCGCCTAGAAAAATTTATGTAAATCAAGTATAATGTGAAATGAAAAATTTATGCTTTAATCTAGAGAATTTGTTTTATTCTAAATATAAAAACCATTACATGTTTAAGGTTTTCTTGAGGACCAACATGGCAATATGAAAGATAACTCTATCAAATTGTCTCTATACTGTACTGAAATTATAGTAAATAAAAATAAAGAAGGAATTATAGAGAGAAGGAAGAATATCGCGGGCAAAAGATATATAGAAACTTATGAAGTCATATGGAATACTAACCAGAGTAGTTTGTATTAGCTCTGAGGTCATCAAGATCAACAGGAACGGGTGCTCCAGAGATAAGAACCTGTCAAAGTTATAGAAATATAAAATATATACCATATTAGACACAAAACAATAATAGAACGTCTTGAGACGAACTCGTCTAATGTTCAATTGAATTGGCAAGAAAAATGAGGGTTTATGTATTTTTAATTGGAATATATAGTTTAGATTATTTTGATGTTTCAAACGAAAAAGTTTACAGTCTTGGTTTTAATTCTGACTATTGGTATAATTGTCCTCATGGTTCAAATGATCAATGTTCCTAACTAACGCGTGTTTACAAAAATAGCTCAAAGCAATCTGTTGGCATTGATTGCTCATTTGGAACCACAGGGGGACCCGTCTAGGAGGTTTTGTCCATAGATAGTCAGATTCTTAATATCACACAACCTGAAACAATCCTTAGTATCTAAACAATATACTTTTTGAAGTAGGCACTGTGGACATTTGAGCAATGTTTCTGGAAAATAACATTAGGCAAAGATCATAAGGCAAAGATCCTTAATGAGACTTTTGAGAAACAATTGGAGGCCATGTCATATTCTCTCTTTTCCAGAGGATACTTAAGTACAATGTTCGAGACTTGTCTTGGAAAAATTGTTGGCTAAGCTACAAGACTCTCCGTACCATGTATAGTTCACATTTTATCATTTTAGTAGCATCAGCAACCATAAGTCACTTTAGGAGTGCCATTTTGTGCTAATCACAACGCAATATGCCTAATTTCATACATGCAGCAAACGCATTTACGTTACTAGATATGCAAAAAACCACACACAACGATAAAGAGCTCTCAATATCTTTATTTTGCCAAAGTTTCATTTACTTCTTCTCAGATGGAAGATGTAAATTCGATGCCTTTTTTATATCAACAACATACAAAAACATAATTCTTTCATCAAATCGAAATTATTTTTTGCAAAACAGTTTAGTCAAAAGCGCAGGGGCCTGCAGCAAAGCCCCAGCAAAGGAAGAAAGAGAAAGGCTAATTAGAGAAGGAGATCATATCAAGTTTTCTATCTTAGATTTGAAAGAAGACGAGCTGTAGGGTTCAGGAAAGGAAGAAGAAAGTAAGACGTTACGTAGACTACGAATCGATCCATTTGACCGCATACGTTGAAGTGGACACCCGGCATTACAATGGTTGATGTTTGATGGGATAAAGTTCGTGGACTACACAACGAAACTTGGGAAGGATGGCAGGGGGCAACGACGAAAATTCTAAAATACAATCAGCACTTACCAAAAAAGATTACCCAAATAAGCATAGCAGGTCATTATAGCAAGCTCAACAGCAGGTCCAATGCACATTGCGATGGAGTTGCTATGGCTCCCCTGTGCAAATTGGTTAAGAGAGGGGCGGTGCGAGCAAATGACCTACCCTTGAGCAACGATTTGGAAGCGTGGCCCGATAGCTCAGTTGGTAGAGCACCGACGTACAAAGTCAGGGGTCGCGAGTTCGAATCCCGCTCGGGTCGGTTATTTTCTCGCACTTTCATTTTTCAAATAAGCATAGGTAACAAACCTGCAATTCTCTGTGATCAAACATTTGCAGCCATTCGATATTAATCACATCCGATAAGCCAGCCCTGAATGCATTGCATTGAGCCCTAATCTGAACAGACAAAAAGACATTGACAAAGAACAAAAGAACAGCACCCATTCGCTTTAGATTATCACTAAATACCTCCTAGATATCACAAACGATACCTATTCCAAGTTTCATGAAATGTAAGTATCTATACCTTATCTTCAATCAAAAAACATTGTTTCAAATGTACACTGAAGCGGCCATACTGCAACAATCCACGCTTCTCAACTGTTAGTAACAATCAGGGGTGCCGTGGAGAGAGTTCCGTGGGACTCGGTCCCCTTGGTTAAACTGGATTATGAAGCAACCTTTCATTACCGTTTTATGTATCTTTAGAACAACTGAGTATAACTTTTGTATATGAACAGTTTAGAATGAAATTCTGGGTGTGGTTAAGTGTGTTGTCCAAAGAATGGCCTGTAGTAGGGTGAGGTAAATAACGAAGAACAAGGAACAGGAAATTGGCTTCAAAGACTAATATCGACACTGCCCACCCGAGCTTGTAACAAAAACGCTGTTCACCATTAATATACAACTACATAATAATTGAAGCAAAGTTCCTATTGGCTGAAACGGAAGTAATTGCGTACTTACAAACGTAGATAAATTGAAAATAAAAACTTTTCTTGTTCATACCTGTTTATTCAGTCGATAATCCGCCATAAGGTGAATATACTCAATTCTATTCAAACTAGTGACTGGTATATCCCTACCACCAGGTTTCAAGTCCTCTACCTGAGACAGAAAGTCTATCATAATATTGCAATACTATGCAACTTAATTGCTTTGATATTTCGTCATTACCAAAAGTGCATACGCTGGAGAGTTGATCAAAGAAAAATAACAAAACACTGTGTGCCAAATGAGTGCATTACTCAACAGTACAATTCTACCCAATGTAAACGTATAGCAATGTCGCTACACTAGGACAGGGAAATAAAAAATCTATCTGGGATGAAGAATCAGTCTAAAACTCAACGTTTTTCTTAGGCAGACAAAAGTTAAAGTACCCAAAATTGGTCAATTAAATTTCTTACTTCAACATTCCCCAAGTCACCATTCATCACAGTGAAATTCAATGCGATTTCATCAAAATCGCCTTCATAATTTTTCAATGATAGAAGATTCCTACAAATTGAATGTAGATAATGTGAAAGAACTTTCAAAAAGTACTATAAAAAGCATTACACAGAAAAATTTAGCCCAATTAAAATGTACTTACATATGGTACTACATAACAGATGTGCAAAACTAAAACAAAACTAAGCAATGCCATCAAATTAAGAATATGCACACAAAAAGTTTCTTTTCATCTGAACATTCGAAATCGAAAAAAAGGAGGACTAAAGCTAATTTGTATAGATGCTCTTATTATTGCTTAAATCTTGAGAGTTATATGTTAACGACTTTTCGAAAAAATCTTGGCCAACTGGTTCAAATTTCTACCAGAATTGTGGGGTAAAAATTTCAACTAGTAACCAATTTCCGACTTACATAGCTGTGTTAATCATGAAAGGTAAGAAGAACAATGGTCAATCAAGATGATAAAAGTGGTTACCGATAAAGTTCTGGATCAAGTGATTCTAGGTGATGGATATCCACATCAGCACTCTGTTTGTTTAGCAATTTGCAGAGGAAAAATGGAGCAAAAGGTAATTCCACCATCATATTCTCGTACATGATCTGAAAAGTAGTGAAAAGTTAAAGCACCTGTGTGAAAAATATTATATGAACTATACTACAACATACAGACAAATTAAATGGACTTAGTTTTTCAACTAAGTCAAATCAAAACACATCGTATAATACACTATATCATATTACACATTGGTCTCCAATATACGAAGGGGACGTTTACTAATATTTGCCAATTTTCCCCGCTCATTAGAGCACATAATGATTCTGTTGATGATTTTTAAGTAATATAAACATTTCTGAGGCTAAAATGTACATTGTGCTTATATCATTTCTGTTTTATTCTCCCACAATAGATTAGTAAATAAAATGCAGTTCTCAACTTCACTGAGAAGAGCGATTCAGTTCAGAACCATGACCGTCAAAGGGCTACGACAATGATCAAAGAATGATAATCTTGATGATAGTGATGATGATGGCGATGATGATGATGCAGATGATCATGGTGGTGATGGCGGTGATGATGGTTATGATTATGGCGATGAGAATAAAGATGGTTATAATGACGGAGAATTTATGATCATGATCACCACTACTCCCTACAATGTATGAAGATGACAACATGAATAATAACAACACACCAATACAGAATATAACAATGAGAAAATAACAAAAACCTTTCCGAGTATCCTTCCAAGAAAATGGAAATGTTTCAAACAGTCAGGTATTATCTTCAAAGCCTAAAACAAGGAACAAACCCAAATTAATTCTACACAAACAGACAATTCTTGTATTTTATGACGGAGAATTACATCCAGAAGAAGCGGAAAGATGAATGAAACTATTTCCATGCAGAAAGAATTAAGGTAGAAAGAATTAAGGTAGAAAGAATTAAGGTAGAAAGAATTAAGGTAGAAAGAACTAAGGTAGAAAGAACTAAGGTAGAAAGAATTAAGGTAGAAAGAATTAAGGTAGAAAGAATTAAGGTAGAAAGAATTAAGGTAGAAAAAATTAAGGTAGAAAGAATTAAGGTTGAAAGATTTAAGGTAGAAAGAATTAAGGTAGAAAGAATTAAGGTAGAAAGAATTAAGGTAGAAAGAATTAAGGTAGAAAGAATTAAGGTAGAAAGAATTAAGGTAGAAAGAATTAAGGTAGAAAGAATTGAGGTAGAAAGAATTAAGGTAGAAAGAATTAAGGTAGAAAGAATTGAGGTAGAAAGAATTAAGGTAGAAAGAATTAAGGTAGAAAGAATTAAGGTAGAAAGAATTAAGGTAGAAAGAATTGAGGTAGAAAGAATTAAGGTAGAAAGAATTAAGGTAGAAAGAATTGAGGTAGAAAGAATTAAGGTAGAAAGAATTAAGGTAGAAAGAATTGAGGTAGAAAGAATTAAGGTAGAAAGAATTAAGGTAGAAAGAATTAAGGTAGAAAGAATTAAGGTAGAAAGAATTGAGGTAGAAAGAATTAAGGTAGAGGGAATTAAGGTAGAGCTAACAAGCAAACGCTAAACTTTTGATATGCTAAAAGATCACTCAAGGCTAACTTACTCAAGCTATAAGCCTAGCAGCATCTAAGATTAAAAGAAGACTTCATTGGATGCAACGTTGTATTGTATGCAGATCCAGTTCTGGGGTACCGTAAATTAGATTTGACAGACTATGCTGGAAGTGCTCTTTGCAAATTTTAACAGACTCCTTATCTAGGGCTACTCTCTGAAGGGCCTCTTTATCCTCTCTTTTGATCAAGGAGCAAAAGCATGTGTACATGTGATTAAACAATAGAATAAAATCGCGATTATGTACGCACGAAGGATTGCATTGTTTTGCAAGGCCAAATTTGTAACTGTAAAGATCAGTATATTTCATTTGTAAAACAAAGCAATGAATCACGTAAGAATAATTTCATTGTATACAATACAATACAATACAATATAATACAATACAATACAATACAATACAATACATTGATCATTCGGGTAAAATTTCCACTAAAATAGATAAAAACGAACGTGAATTCTAATTTTAGTGTAGAAAGTAAAAACGCCCCAAAACACAATAAATCGGTCTAACTTTAGCTGTGATAGCAGTTTGTTGATGAAATAGCGGTTCCTTACTGGTGGAATGGTTGGGAGAATTAAGTTGTGATCAGAGTTTTAAACCGATCAAAGGCTTGTCAGATGTATGCGGTGTTTTATTCATCCAATATAGTAATGTCAGTATAAAGATAATCTGGCAAAGCTTTAATAAATTGTTGTATTTTATCGAAACTGTTCCCCATTCTATAATATCAATCATGGACTATGGTCTAATTCGTGTTCAAAATCCACAGAGGTCTAATCACTGGACAATAGGAGAAACAAAACATCAACGAATTTTATACTTCAAGTTTCACAAGACCACAATTTGGCTGCTCTCAAAGATATTAAGGGTAAAAGTGATAGAAATGGATATTTCTACACTACAATTTGAACAAGATGCGACACTTGGGCTCTAGTAATCAATCAAGAAAAATATGATTTTGACAATATCAAAGATTGCACTGTTTACGATTTAGCATAAAAGGCATTAACTTACAAATGGATTTGGGTACAAAAGATGCTCTGATGTGGCTTTAAAAAACCCATAACTTGGATCGAAGGCTTGTTTTACAAGTTGAGACATGAATTCCCGGAATATTCCTCCACCATCGATTCCAGCCTCGTCCAATCCTTGAGTATTTATCATTTTAACACGGATCTTTCTTTTAATGTTAGGCGCTGAAAAAAATTATAATTTTATTTACAATCTATGGAAAGAGGAATGTGTAAATAAAAGGGATATGGTTACTTAGACAATTAGAAGTAGACAAAAAATAACTCACAGTGGATAAAGGACTAAAAAAACAGTTCAAATATTACAGGTTTGTTTCATAAGGCAAAGTTTACAAACGGACTATATGTAAACGCCCCAAACATCAAAGCAAATTGCAATACTAACGACAAAATCACCAAGGAGCTTTTTAATTTTAATAATTTTTTAACCACCGCAAAATACCAAGAGCTAGGAAGTTGCTCCCCTTCACTGTAGTCAAATTCCCATCAATTATGTGCAATCATTGCAGCAAGTGGTTCAATATACAAGCAATTATAATGTTCTCTAGTTTCAAAACTACTTTTATATCTCTACATGTCCAGTTAAAGTTAAGGAACTATTAAGGAACTTTTGGTAATACAATGTGGTTAAAAGAGGTCTAAAAATAAGTAGCTTTAAGAACAAGGCCTTGAGCTATTCCCTTTATAAAAAAGCGTGTATCTCCTAGGCTAAAGCAAAAAAGGGTCTATTTCAAATTGTCAGTTATTGAATTTGTCTTAACTTTGCTCAAAATCTGCGAGAAAAGTGTCAAAACTAAATGAAACAAACCTCTTTCCAGAGAAAGCTGATCGAATGCATCCTGGTATAAGTACTTCCTGTTGACAGTTATCAAGGATGGTCCATTGGGATTAACAAAATCATTAAAAGGATCACGTGTTTCGCCCTTGTCTTGAGTTAAAATACGCTGGAAAATCTGAAAGAAGTGTTGTCATAAGAATACAAAATGCCAAATCTGAAGGTAGGAAACTATTATAAATGAAAGTATAAAAAATTATTACCACATTGGCTAAATGATTTGAGTGAGATGACTAAAAATACAGAGACTTTACCTTAACACGTTGCAGAAATGGCACTGAAAAAGGAATATATCTCAGAATTGCCATCCCTCGAGCAGTCAATGCAGACATTCCCGGCTTAAAGCTATCATCATCATCATCTACAAAGAAACAAAGGAATTCTTATTACTTATGATCTAAATTGAATGCTGATTGCCATAATGATAAAGCGGATGGAAAAGATGATCACATTGATACCCAAGATGATCGCACTAATATCAGTTGTCAACGTAACGATGACAACAATGATAATGCTGATAGGTGTAATGATCACACTGATGGACAAGATGATCGCACTGACGGAAATAATGATAGTACTGATTGGTCATGATGACTCAACAATACTGGACAAAATATCTGAACTTGCACACCTCTGTCTTCAAAGAAACCCTCTATCATAACCTGTGAAAACAGAAAAGTCCACTGATTATATGTATAACTCTTGTAAAGTACGAAAAGTGAGAGCAAATGTCATAAAAATGCCTATATTCAGCACTTCAATGGACAAAAAGGATTTTTTCTGAAGTTTATTCTAAAGCTGCGTTTCCCATCAACTAAATCAAAAAGGATTACTTTCACGTACTATGGTGAAGAAATAGAGTCATTGATGATCAAGATAATTAGAAATTACTTAGAATGTAGTTGTTATCATTATCATTTTCTCATTTTTCCAGCTACACAAAAAATACATGTACTGAAGAAAGTGCTACTGCAAAAAAGGCACCTTGAAGTAAAACAAAATTCTTATACAGTACTAGGAAAGATCACTGGGATTTAGCGGTTGGCTATGATGGAGAAGGTGATATTGAACAATACCAACCTGATCAGCATTGATCGCTATTCTTGATGATAGCCAATGTCCCTCTGGACAAAACTGATGGCGACTATCTCTTGAGTGTAACTGTTTTATCAATGCTGTAACAGACTAGAACAAATGAGAGTAGTTTATAAGAAAAGCTATCAAAATGAGTAGACTGAAATAAAATCTAATCATCCAGCCGCCAAAACATGTTACACTTCGGGTAAAGGGAATGTGGCAAAAAAATCTCAAAACTAATGCGTTATAATTCACCATTTGTAATTCAGTCCCTTGCAAGAAAAAACTAAAAAAACAATCAAACCAATTCCTGAATATGCACGCGAAATTATTACTTGCACCCGATAAAAATACGGAAATTATTTAAGAACCGAGATATACAAGAAAACAATCAGAATAAAACAGTCTCTATTTACTTAATATTAATCTTATTCGCAAAAATAAAGAAATCACTCAAGTACCATAATTAGTATGAAATAACTTTTCAAATAGCAATTTTCTCTCAACATTTGTCTATTTCCATCATAAATAAATACATAAAACATTATTCTGAATTGTGTAAAACTAAACGAGATGATTCCATTCATTAGCTACCTGGCACGTGCTATTCCATATATCTAAGATCTGCGATTCACCTAAGGGTCTGGCACCAATACTCAACATGGCCTTTCCGTATGCACTAACAACCGTAGATCGAGTTTCCGAGAACATGATACGAAACAGTCCCATTAAAACATCCAATAAAACTCGTGACATGTTCACTAAGTCAGGTAACGCAAATGGCATTATTGAACCGGCGGTACCTAAGGAGATAAACAGGGCAACTCATTAATATAACAGTGAAGTGTACAAAACTGTATGCCGATTTGAAGCTTGGTACAAAGGGCAGACTAACCAAGAACTGGCAGACAGAATCAACCAACATTTTCCAGACAGTATCAGGAGGAAAATCTCTAACATTTCATCCCATTAAAAATCCAGAATACGCCAGAACATATACAGAAAATAATTCTGTTGGATCACAGGACAAGGAAGATAATCAGTTCATTTCTGTTGGAATCTGTCTGTATTAAGACTTTAAACCCAGTTTTATGTTCTCAAAAAGAGCTTGTTTTCTCCACTTCAACTCTCCAATGAAAAGATTGTTGAGTGATGCCTATTTGCGAAAACAAGTAACCAATAAGACATAATATTTCCAATATCGAGTGAGTTTAAACCTGTATCTTGCTATACATTCTTATTCAACTCTCGTCCATTATACAGCATTTCATACATTGATCAGCAGCAGAATAAAATTGTCTTTTCACTATGATCTACCATGCTTCAGAGAGTCTGTTGGGGTAGTGGGTAACCCGGGATAAAATGGGTAAATGATTATTTTGCAAATTAAAGACTTGTTGTCTCTCTTCCATATCTAATTTATGTAAATAGGTATGGATAGGGTTTCATACAGGAGGTACCGTATAAAGCTAACAAAATGGCACTTTGCTCTTTCATGGCCATGAGTCAATAATAATGATGCAAATATTAATTTACCCATTTTACCCCCCGGTACCCTACTCTCTTAAATATCGTAGAAAGTTTAGCTATGAGGTTTTGCTACAAGATATGAAAATCGCTTAATGAAGAGCCGCAAGCAAAACACAAAATACCATGTTTCCTCTAATAAACGCCGTGGTATTCACTATACACAACAATTCTAAGGTGCGGCATTTATCACAGGACGCTGTTTATCAGAGGGCTGCGTTTATCAGAGAAAATAAGGCAAACAATAAAAGAAGTAAGCATACCTGCGTTTGAGGCATAAAAGTCGGAATCATATACGCAAAACAAGGCATGCCGAAATAGAATACAAAAAACATTGATGACTGGTATAACTTTCTTTTGTTCTTCTTCAGATATGACAAAACCTCTCGACATATGATCAAGAACCAAAACATTTTTCCTGTAATCCAAAAATAATATGACAATAATCATTTCCTACGTTCTCATAAACTTTTCTGCATCATATTTAACGGTAACTCTGTAACCAACCATTACTTTCCGATCAAAGTGACATTTTATTTAAGATTTCATGATGCTCGCTTCTTATTACTGAGAATTCAAAGTAAAAAGAACAAATTCCCCATTAAGCTTTCGGAAGTTTGGGCAACTATAGTCTTCCTCATGCATATGAATGTAATTTATATTTTCTCTGCTAATAAGAGTTGCCCATTAATCAAAGTTCTATTGTATAACAAAATATTATCAATATATGGGAGTTATAATTGAATATACATCTACTATACGTCTTTTCGAGTAAAACAGCTTACATAAACAGCACACGTGTCTACGGTCGAAAAAATAACAAGCTAGTTTCTTTTAGTTCTTTGCAATCCAACCAGACCAGTGCAGAATTGACAGTCTTACGATCGCTTTTAAAACATACAGTGGCGCTGGAGTTTCAAATAACAAATTAATTAGTCATACCCTATAGTGGTCTTTGCCGTCATTGTAGATAAAATATGCCAACAATCTTTCATAAAACTGCAACTAAATGCCAGCCTTTGCAATAATCTGTAGATCAAAGAAGACAACGATTTCGATTCAGTGATACGTTGAGAACTAAATAGCAGCATGCCATCGCCAATGGACCCGCTGAATTTGCAAGAAAAGGCCTTAATCACACAGAAGCAAATTGGCCCCCAATGAGCAAAAGCTGCAAACGAGGCACAATAAGTGGCGGGATATTTAATTGCTCTCAGTAAATGAAGAAAGGTACGATCGACTAATATCAAAAGTCTGAAAAGATCTATGAGTACTGTATATCGCATTGTAATTACCAAATTTCATTAAAATGAACCAGGCTTACGCAAGAAACGACGTTTCCAAGAGAGTTAAACTTATTGAAAAGAATTTTACCGGCATTTAAGATAAGGTCCCACTTCATATTTTAACAGATCATTTTCATGACTAGAAAGCAAATTGTCACCTTTTCTGTATAACAACGCTTCTAAATGCGGTACAACTTACTTTGTTTTATGCAACACCATTTTCTGCTTAACTAATAACGTGTAGGAAATCTGACACAATGCACGAATGCAACCATCCAATATCTGTTTCTGATTTCGCTGCGTGCTGAGGTCATGCCTGCAAATACGTAGTGAAAAAATGGCCACAAATGAAATATATTGGTGATTAATTCAAGTGCTTAAACATATTAAAAACTAATTTAAATTCTAACAGCAATAATAAAACAGTTTTTTCACGGACCGTCTAATACTCCAGAAAAGTCTGGTTAAGTTCTACACTTCAACTTTAACTAAACACGCAAACATAAATTAATACCTCAACAATTGGCTCTCTACCAACGAGACAAGTTCTCGGACATGATCTGGTGAATCTAGCAATTCCAAGCACTTTTGCCTCAAGAAAGAAAACTTGCTCAGCTTTGAATCCTAAAAAAGAAAAATTATGCTACCAACACAACCAGGGTGGGAAACATGAGACTTAAATTTCGTGAATTCTAACTCACTAGTTGTCATAGAGCAACTCAATACCATATATGGCATATGCCATTGAAAGTAATCGCAACAAAATGCCAAAATGCCAAAATGTCTAATCATACGCACCAATTACTAACGAAGCTTAATAAAGTGTCAAGACCTAAAGAAGATCAAGGTATGCAAAAGGATTCCGAACAAACGAAGCCCGTGTCGATGAGCGTACTTGCTACCACGCAGCCAACTCCAGCAGCCTGACACAAACATGGTTTGCATCTCAAGGCGTAAATTTGAACGTTGTTCAAACTGCAGCAGATTTGGAAGGATTGAACAGATGGGACCAAAAGAGAATTTCAGGTTATCAAATACCTCTTTAAAAGATTCAGCTTCCATTTCAACATCTTCACAGTCTGAATCAGACTCAGAGTTTCCATGAAATCTTCTGCTAACATCAAGATCTATATACAAAAGTAGACGAATAAATAACATTGATTTCAAATAACTTTCAAAGCCATTAGGTTTCTGATATGGTTACAAAACTACGTCCCATATCATTCTGGTTGGTGAAAGAAAACCGAAACAATTGACAGCAATCGTCTATGTACTAAGGTAAAATTCAGGGCTGCTAAAAATAAATCTGATCTCGGAGAGTACATACTTTATTCCAGTACAGAAAAAGGAAAGCTGGCGTAAGAACATAGCAATATCTATCTGTAGATTCTGCATAAATATTAATAGCGCTAGCACGATAAGATCTTAAGTTTTAAACAATAGGAAACATAACTAAGAATTAGTGCACGAAGAGTAGCACAATCAACTCCAAAAATAACAATGCAATCAAAGGCTCATGGATGATAACTTTTCTCCGTATAACTGAGACAAAACAAGTAAAATCAGGGTCTAACTGAATGCAAATTAGCTTACCTTTTATTGAAGGGAGGCTAGGAACCACCATCTGTAAAGCCTCTAAATAACTAGATAAATCTTCCAATGACAACATTCCTGCAATACATTGTAAAGGACAAGCTGGTCAGATGTATGTTCATTAGTTAGCACAGGCTCACTAACTACTGCAGTGATATTCAATACCCACTTTGCAATGACACCCTAGTTTCACTTCCACTACCATTCGACTACCAGGTCCGACAGTAACTAAGGAAGTGCAAGATATCACCAAATGTTTCAAGCCAGCATATGAAAGCAGCTGTCATTTTTGAAAGCAGTGCTCAATGCTAAAGCAGAGAAATATTAAAGTGTAGTAGACGTGTAACATATCAATGAAACATATTTAGAAATATGCTACTCGGGTTTTCGTGCATAGTCACTCATCAGGCAGATTCATGAAAAGTGCCTATGCATGAAACTCCCCATAGCAGAAATATGTCATTAAGCTGCACTTCTACTACACTTCATGTATAACACACATATATGGTAACACGCACACCATAACATACAAGCACACTATAACATAAACACACACACACACATATATATAATATAAATAAATACACACATACATACATACATACATATACATACAATAGTGGAAGTGTAGATGTTCAGCTATAACTATATATATATATATATATATATATATATATTATATATATATATATATATATATATATATATATATATATATATATATATATATATATATATATATATATATATATATATATATATATATGCATAACATATATGAATATATGAATATATACATATCCCTCAACAGCTACAATCCTCTAAGAAATTATTTAGAATAATACATAGCATTGAAGAAAAATATTCTACTCATATATGTATATATATATATATTCTTACTTATTTATTCATTTTCTTATTTATTCATTTTGTTAAACTCAACAAGCTATAACCACCAAGAAAATTAAAACATTACAGAGAATTCAAGAAAAATTTCAACTTTTTAAACGCTTCAACTTTCGTCTTTTCACTAATATGGCATTACAGCTACATGAAGGGCATTTATACTCTAAATACATACAAAGAATGAAATACAATTATGCATTGTTTACAATTTCCATCGATATCTCAGAATAATTTTATTTTGTTTCTATATATATTGATAGTATCGAAACGTTTAAGAAGTTGAAATTCTTGTTGAATTCTATACATATATTCATTTATAGATAATGTATATATCACTTGCACACTAGCAATTAATATTTATACATATATGAGTACTGATGAACTGATGGAGAATGAAGATATTTATTGAAACGCTTACGATAAAGAAAAGATAATAAATTTTTATTTAGTTTCTTATATACATATATACATTAAAACAAAGATAGTAGAACAGCGAAAGAAAGTTCCATTTTTTACATGAATTGTACTTACTATCCATACCTATTTGCTTTTCACCAAAAGTAAGTAGACTGTAAAGCAACCAAGGACTTGTTTCTACACATAAATTTTTCGATGTCTTTGAGAGCTCGTCGTGAAACGTGGATGATCTCAGAAGTGACCCAAGGAGACTTGGTAGTGAAATTTCAACTGAAAGCGACGGAATAAGAAACAGGAAGATTTGGTCTGACATTTCGGGACATAAGATTTCATCTGCAAAGCTCTTCATTACGATGTCCCTTCAAAAAAGGCAGAAAGAGGATCATTAAGAACATCAAACTTCAGGTTCTCTAACAACTAAATGCAATAAGAAAAAGCTAATTTATGGAAATATCATAGCACCTGAAAAGCCGATGAGTAATAAAAAATTTTAATGAGCTTCAAACAGGTATCATTATCTCAACTACCTCTTCCATCTACAAAGGGAGTAGGGGTGCAGCTCTATGTCCACGAACGCCATTCCTTAATACTTAAAAGGCATGGTTTTAAATTTATTCTTGGGGGCTTTGCCTCTAGACCCCACCACTTGTCCCTACATCACCAACAGTGGCACAACCACTTCATCTCTGCCCCCCAATTCGGTTCAGCTCCCTACTGGTCTGTTATGAATATGAAGTCTGTTGGAACCCCAGAATTTAACTATTCCAAGGAACAGCGAAGACGTTGTATAAACGAGATATATAAATATATAAATAAGACGAAATATAAACAACATGTTTGAAAATATATCTTGAGACTACAAAAATTCAAAAACTATATGATACTTTGGATAAAATGCATGAAAACATAATAAGAATGAACAACTAATGATGATCTTAAGTCACAGAACAGCAGCCGGTTATTATCCCAGACCACTTTTACACGTAAAAACCTACGTATTGCCAAAAATCTGTAAGTGAAAGCAGCAAAAATGCGTAATTCTTTTTCAAACAAAAATGTGTAGGTGTGTTTATGACTTATGGCTGTTTACAATGTAAACATAATACAGCTATGAAGATACCGTAATACAATTTATGCTATAGCACATGGGACCTTATCAAATCATTAGCTGATAGTGATCGAAAACACTAGGTATTGCCATTCTGACGAACAAAAGCATAAATAAATGGATTTAACAATAAATCTGGAATGCAATAATGTAAAATATGGAACACTATGTGCAAGATGCAAAATGAAAACAGAGGGTTTCAGTGTGAAGTAACACTCAGCGATTGGTCCTTAATTAAGAAATACTATAATCCAACAAGACATGCAAGAGGAATAACACTTGAACCCAGTGCAAATATTCCATTAACCAAAGAAGTAAAAGCTGGCTCAAACACACAGTTAAGGTTGAATTATTTGAAAGCATTACAAATAGAATAATGCAATATACCTTTTATATTTATTTTCATCACTAAGATGTCGATACCCCGTAAAAATATGCATCGGTCTCAAAATCATGTATTTAATGGTTGCAGCTAGAGGTGGCAGTGGTCTTGCAGTCATTTCCAGGCTTGACGGAATTTTGTTGTTGATCAAAGTACGAAAGCATCTGAAGTAACCTGCCAACAGAAATTTAATCCATTGTGCAAAATAAGCTCCCTTGCGTCGAAGAAACAGGAATCAAGCTTCACAATAACCATGGCTCAAAAGCAATTACGTTTGTATCCACACACCAAACAACAAGTTAGACAATAGAAACTATTTAAACTTACTTCAAGTGCTATCCATGTCAACATTTGCAATGAAAAAATTTGAATGCATTTACACCATAAAAAATTTAAACGTATTTACACCATAAAAACTTTGAAATCAAAACATTTGACACAACACTGACGCTAGGAAAAGTGAGAGAAATAACACTGACTGCAACAAAATATTAGAATAGACTTGTATACTATATTTATGAGCTACAACGGAAGAGGGAAAACAATAATTCTTGTTGGTTCATACAATATTCACTAGCAACACAATCCATGTCTTTTTGTAAAAAACAACTCTGCCTTCAGCTCGCATGTTGTTTCAATACTAGGTTAAAACCAGTCTTAAATCCTACTTAAAAATTTTTCAAAATCCTTCAACAATCGAAAAAAACAGCAACTTAGGCAACTGTGAGACGAGAACTAGAATAATCACGTTCTGTGGCGAATGTAATTGAGTTTGACATTTGTTTACGTGAACATTCATTGCTTAAATGTTTACAATGTGAATTTCTTAAATCATCAGTTTTCAAATTACAACTGGACTCGAGCCTGCCTGTGTCCTAAATACTTTCAAATTTATGGGCCGTCTCGAACCCCAGTTCTTATATACTTGCTTTTATATCAACAACACGTCTAAATTGAAATATATTAAACTTGCGAAAGCACGTGAAAAAGCAAACCTTTCTTGATTAGGTAGAGAACAACCACTTTGCATCTTGATGCAACTATTTCGTTTGCTTCTGAAGGTTCTGAATAATCACGCAGAAACACTTCCACCATTCGCAACGGTACGGTAACAGGAATAGAGGAATTTGATGACTCATCTATAGCTCTAAATATGAAATTCAACAAACTTATAACAAGACAAAGATATATCTACTGAAAGACGTTCTAGAAGAAAGACATCAGAAAACAACCATCTTCTTCCCTAAATCTTATTCCTACACTAACAAATATAAACACGCCCGTTTTTACAATAAGAACTAATAATGTGTTATACTGATATATTTTTCTATAAACCTGAAAACAAGCATAAAAAGTTATAAAAGTAAAGCTTACATTCTATTTACTAAAAAACCTATATCCTTTCGTCTGTACTTAGGTATCCAGTCTCCTAGAGGCACTTCCATAATGAGCAATCATCAAGGACAATAATGTGAAAGAAAAGGTACAACATGCAAGAAATCTATAGATATCCAGTATACTTGATGGCACTAGGTACGTCAATTTGCCGTACAACGCATGTCTCGTGAGTTAAAATACCTGAGTCGAAACTAATTTAGTAATAAAGTATGGATCTTTAGTAAAATTCGTGCTGATAGAATACAAAGCTTTGGGTCAGCAAATAATATCGTAGGAGCTAAAAATGATCCTGTCATGAATACTAATTTGAATATGGTTGAATGGTGTAGCAGTATTCGTCGCCGAAAAGTCTACGAGGATTAAGAAGAAAGTCAGAGGACAAGCAAATGTAAATAATACATGTAAAACATATGCAAACCTAAGGCAAAGATGAAGCAAAATCTTGAACTGGTGCATCCAGCTCATCTCATCTCCATGAATATCAAGCTTTTTCGTATTATGAAGTCTCAAAATTAACTGACAAAGTTTCAGCTAAAAGAAACGACGGCAAATCAATAATAACAAATAAATGTCATAAATAAATATGCACTAGGATGGGGATTCATACATAAAGATAGATTTATACACAAAGATAAATCCTTCTAACAATTGTTTTACTAAAACTACTTTCACTTGCTTTACAGAATCTAAGGTATATTGCAGCACAAGCAGGGATGTACGATTTGTTAAGAATCGGCTTCCTGAAGGGTTCTCATGTTGCTGGTGTTTCAATACTTTTATCTAACTGCAAATCACTCGCTAAACTGACGAAATATATTCCTGCATCGAGTCATGTGTTATTAATAAGTACATTGCAGCTTAACACAAGAGTCTTTCTCATAGCGGACAACAACAAGCAACTCTAACGCATCGTACTGACTGACCTACAATTCCTTACCAGTAATTTGTAAAGCATAAATAACATACGTAATACATACCAGCCGTTCAAGATCAGTTGCAATATTAAAAAAGAACCCCATCAGCCTTACTGCATCTCGAGTATCATCGAATTTAAATTCGTTTTTTGCATCTTTCTGCTTCAAAAATGCCAGCTCGTCATCGAATTTTAGACGAAAGATACGAGCCTAGGCAGAAAATGATGATTGAACAACAACAACATTCTTGACAATCAATGCAATAATAATACGAAGTCTGTCTACCAGAAAAAGTTTCCAATTAAAGTCACAAAAAACACTTTTGTGTTTACATTCTCAATCTAAGTTACACTGATAAATCTGCAACTGAAAAAGCTGTATCCAAAACGCTATCCACATGAAACATCTCCAAGAGCAAGAAACTTTCAAATTATCAACTCTTGGTAATAGTATAATATTTTGGTTTACTTGGAGTCTTCTAAAATAAACTAAAATAATTGCTCCCAGCTTGTCAATGCTGTCTAAAAACTTAGCTATGTATTTATACCTGATATTAAGCAGAAAAGGCCTTAGATTCAATATGCAGGTAAAATTTTTACTAGAAAGATTAAAGTAAATACAAAAAATCTACAAGGCTTCTGCTCCCTAGATAGAATATAGCTACTAACAATCAAGATTTCTAGCTCTCATATGTCCACTGGAAAGCAGCTTAATCCCCTGGCAATAAGACGGTTGTTGAAGATCTAGTGCTAACCAGCTGAGAATAAATAATGCTAAGAAGATTCAAAGCAATTGTTTTTCATGGAGTAAATCTTTGTAATTGTACATTAGAAGAAAAATTTTTTTCAAAAATGAGTATATGCTAGATAAGAGGACAGGTGTGAATAATACACATTGCTAGGTTATAAGACCATTAAAGGCCAGGCTTGGTTGTATTATCTTCACAAACTCCTAACAGAAAAGGAGAATTAGCAAGAACGCTAATATCCTATAAATATTTAATCAAAAACTCAAATAAATAAATTCAACCAATTTGGCAATTAAAAATTTCAAAAAGTCCCATTGAACAAACATAGCAAGAAACAAGTGAAAGTAGCACTCATAATTAGAATGATTCCTTATTTGTAATAATGAAATAGATGAAAAATCAATTGCATACCTGCTTTTTTCTGCAAATGCTTCCTCTAATAAATTTCTGAATTTTTAAGCAAGCTGCTACCTCACTCCTCGCAGTCTGAAAAGAAGTTTATTAGAAGAAACTCATGAGCTCAAGCAACCCAAATAGGTTCTATTACATACTTCAGTTCAATTAAGGTGAACTTTTTCCTGGACAGTCAGTTAACCACAATAGATAGCAAGTAGAAATCCATATTTTTCCCTTAGAACTATTTTAGGGTAGTGGGTGTCAGCCTTAATCATTCTATTCCAAATTGCCCATCCAGATTTCAGCGAACAATAATCAGTCAGATATTTGATTAACTTCATTAAGGTTTGATTTCCTGAAAGTCTCTGCATTCGACTAACTTGTTACGATAATTAATGACGGCAATAGCATATACAAAGCTGTGATGGTAACGCAGCACCAAGAAAATTAAAGAGCCTAGAACGACTGCCAAGAAGTTTCCAGGGAGACACTTTCAGGACAGAGGCTAAATTGCCATAGCAACAGAGAATAGTACTCAGGAAACTTAGTTACAACAAATTACTGAATCACAAGAATAAAATACTAAATGATTTTTCGGCATTTTCTTCCTCAAAAATTAATACAAACGACTAGAATAGGGCTCGGCTGTATTCAAAGTCGTCATTATGACAGGTATATGCCAACAAAGCCATGAACCACTTTTCATGTTGTTCTATCGGATAGGTGTTTAACCATATAAAATTAGTATTTTGCGCTATTGTAAGTTCCAAAACTTTACTGAAACTCTATTTATATTAAAACTTCCTAGCTTCTTAATTGCAAAAAGTTATTCATAATGGTTAGTTAGCTCAACTAACAGGTCCTCTCTCACTTTAGGGTTAACTATATGACCGCGTGTCCTTAACAAACCCAGCCACTCAAAACCTTGCCCTGAATCCATCTCAAATAGTCATGACAGTAAAAGACGCTTCTAAATATCTGGGGTAATTTGCTTACACTTAATCTTCTATCAGTCTCAACTAACACCTTAGCATTGGCAACGAGTAAGGGAGTCCAAGAAGGCAGCGTGCCTCCCTTTGAAATTGCTAAAGGTGGGAAGCTTTTCCTAGCAATCAAGGTTGGCCCATTATGAACGTTCTGCCAACAGAGAGTGCGTTGCTACGATGACATTAAATGGGGAGTCAGGTCAGATTCCAACAACTTCAAAGTACTCACATAGTATTTTGGTACCAAGGATCCAACTTTCAAATGATTTTAATATCACTATACCTATTGTTGTACATTTCTATATACAAATCAAATTTATATTTTCCTACTTAGATTGATAATTCGGTTATGACGACATGAAAACATCACCTGAAAAATTTGCAACGGTAGCATTTACTAAATTCTATCCCTACGCAGCCCCCAAAGAGATCATACTAACGTTGCAATGTGCAGAGGGAGGACCAAATTTATGGCGAAGAATGTGTCTGCCAAACATAAAATACTCCATAAAACTGTTCACAAAATATGAGAAGAGTAGAGATTCGAGAAATCTCTGGCGATTTGGGGGCACTTCCAACATAAAGGCAAGCAGACTACTCACAAAATCATTTCCATGCCCCAAAGAACTTCTAAGAAATGTTACTAAATTAAACCAACCACAAGCATTGTCAAATTTGCCACAAATTAGCCTTAAGCAAACCTCTCTTTATCGTTACTTTCCAAGTCACTGAATATTTAGGAATAAGAGTAGCAAGGCTAAACCATTCTGGTAGAAAATAAATATGTCAATAACAGTAAAACTTAAACTTACACGACTCTATCAAAACTAATAAGCTACATTTAAAAACGTAACATGGAAATATTCTGATATTGCAAATCTCACAAGCGCTCGCAATTAAAACAACACTATCGACTGGTCTGATTGCTCATACGAAGAGTCTTTAGAACCAAGTGATTACGATGTTGATTATCGATAAATCTAACCCGAATCAGTTTTGATGGCACTATACACCTGGGTTACTGGATGAAACACTCAAACTGTACTAAGATACATCCAAAGCTTGAAAAACTCCAAATGGTTTCAAATAGTTAATGACAAAATGACAATGCTGATAGTAACTTTTAAGCTTGTATGAGATAGCAGCAAAAAAGTGCTGCTCAACACATTAGGAAAATATTCCTTAGACACAGAAAATAGTAAAGAAATAAAATAGTAGGTGTATGAAGCGAAAACCGCGTTTCGTAGACAATATATTGTACAGTCATGTTGGGAATCTACTGAAAACGAACGGCCAGGCGCGCCTGCACGCACCAAGGGCAGGGGGGCAAGGTTCCTATTGAGGGCACATTTTAAACACTTTTGCACTAAAATAATTAAGTCCTTGGAAAGGGCAGGAGGGGCAGCTGTCCCCCCTGCCCCCCAGCGTAGGCGTCCCTGCGAACGGCACATTTATCTTGCTATATATAAAAGCTCATTAGTACATTTCAAGAGAAGAGGAACCCAGTCCTTGTCAAATACATCTATATTTCTTTGAGGGAACTGGATATAGTGCAAAATCGATAGGAAACTGCTATTCTGAAGTTTTTGATTTTAGGCCAATTTTAGGTGCAATTATTAGACACTCTTATTAGATAATGATTCAACTAATGCAAACTTACCGAAGAGGTATCAAAATGACAACACACAGGTCCATCCCTGCAGACGGGTGTGGGAATGTCATACACTCTAGACAACAATTATGTAGTCAAAATAACCAAAATTTCCTAATTCTGTCGGCAAATTGCATTAATTTTTTGCATTTTAACCTAAAAAGCTGAAACAGCTGCTAGGGAGAAGCAGACAGTTTAGGACTTCGTCAGATATATGGAATGGCACAATTTGCCGACATATTGGACTCATAACACTTAAAAATTTAAGCAGATTGTCTTCAATCATATGAGCCACACCCAGCTTGTAGCTAAATTGTAGGTTCCACAGCCTGCCCCCTCCCCAAGAAAATTTCTAGGAACAGCCCTGACTACACAAAGTGAGTAAGATAACGCAGTGCAACTTATGTAAATTAATGCTAAATAACGGAGCAGCATATTTTATCTTTGGAGCATATATTTGGGGTGAAAGAGCGATATGAACATGTTGTAAAATCCCTATTTTACCTCTTTATTTTCGTATATTATAGTCTTATATCTTTATGGAGCTCTACATGAAAAAAGGAACTAAACAGAACGTTGATAATTATTGCATCAAACAAACGAAATTTATATTCTTTACACTTCCTAAAAATCCTGAATGTCTATGTCTATGTCTTAAGTCCGGCCAAATGCATATATCAGCAATGGCAGTACCTCAACATAACAACTGTAATCACGAAGAGTCTATTGTCAAGAAGGATTGTCTGCCAGTATTAGATATTGGCAGTCTCCACAAGGCATTGCCATTTTCCTCCTCGTGGGCTAACTTCTCAGTTGATTCTGCTTTCATATGATCATGTTTACTGCTTGTCGGCGAGTGCCTTGCCATAAGATGGACCCTTGACATCGTGGCTGTTCGTTCTCGGGAAGGTTCTCTGCGAGAGCCAGTAAACAGATCAACAATCCCCTCCCGGTACGAAGAACTGAAGGTAAAATAAACTAACGGACTCAGTGCACAACTGAGGTACTCCAAGAAAAATCCTGTGAATACTAAACCATCAGGTATGTCCAGCGGGCATTTAATATAATGCGGATTAAAATATACAAGAAATTGCAAAAGGAATATTGGAAACCATCCAATTGCAAATATTAGCACTATGATAATTAGCATAAGGACGATTCGTTTTTTCCTTGCAATTGACTTCTTCCGCCTGTTTGAACTGATTAAATCTGGATTGAGTCGCATCCATAGGTTATAGCAGAGCTTTGAATAAAGGATAGCCATTAAAGTTAGAGGCAGCATATACAGAAATGTGAAGAGTACGGTTGTGTATATTTTGGGACTATCCTCTCGATGAAACGGACTCTGCCACAACTCTACGCAGATATGCTTTCCACTGCTTTTATCTTCCACAACCTTTTGCACAAATACTGTTGGCAAGCCAAAAAGAAAGGCTATAAACCAAATAGCAAGAAGAACGTAACGATGATGCGATGGCTTCAACTTATAATCCTGTGGTCTTGCAATAAGGTAGAATCGGTCTACAGATATTGCCATAAGGCTCATTGCCGTCGCAGCGACCGAAACATAGACAAATAGATGCAAAAATACACACATGAACTTGCCCAGCGGCCAAGTACCATCATTGTATTTAGCAAGCTTTATCACCTCCCAAAACATGGGCAGCACAGTTACCATCAAATCCGCGACACTCATATTACTTATCAAAATATTGGAAAAAGTGTGCATACGCTTTGTCTTTGTTACCACTAAAATTATCAGCGAATTTCCAACAAGCGATGCCACAATTATGAGTGAGTATAAAGAGATCTGCACAGCCGGCTCCACTCTCTTACTTGGAGAGCATGTATGAGTTGTAACGTTATTTCCAAAAGTACAATTCATGGTTCTGTTCAAGTGTAGCGTGCAATTCATCCCTATCACAACTTGGCTGAAAACAACGTCCTCTGTCGCATTCGCTTCTAGTAACTATTCTGCAAAAACTCAATACCTTCTAAAAAGAATGATGCCCCCACTGAAGGAGCAACGAACGGACTCTGTTTCCCTTGAACAACAGAAATGTATATGACAAAGCCACTCAAACAGGTTCTACGTTACCACCCGCTGAAATTGTCGCCGATCGTTATTCTAACTTCGGTCTTTCTCGCTATTTTCTGCAAAGCCCACCAGATGGTGTTTACACATAAAATACAACACAATCAAGTATTGATCTCAAAATTCTAATTCAATTTAGAATTTGCAGCTCTTCGGATCCACATCTTCCGGATATCACTTCATAATTTATGCATACGATAGTTATCGCTTCAAAATCACTACCCTTCGCATACAAACTCCACTCTTACTAAGATGCAGCAAAGGAAAACAATTCAGGAGCAAATTTGGCTTAACTGCATAGAAAACAGTAACCATGGATTCATTCTTCGCAAAAGTAATGCACTCCACAGTTACTAAATCTGTAATCATGCCGACTTCAGCAGCTAAAAAGTAAACAGCATATTCTATCTGAGTCGGCGTTTTCCAATGTTTTCTTTGGATTATTTCACACAAAAGCACAGATTCATTGAACTGCAGAAATTAATTTACCCTCGAGGGTTCATTACTTTGCAAAGATGTTCCTGAGGGTAGCACACAGTAATTTGCTTTACAACTTGCTTTATGCATTGTTTACTGATAAATTAGGTAGTTGTTCATCAAATTAAAAAACAGGGAGGTGAAGAAAAGCAATCCAAAGGGAAATTCTCCTGGCGTTAATTTTCTATGATATCGAAGAAGGAATCAAATTAATAATTAAAAGTATAAAGCATTTAAAGTAAATATACTTCCAAAAGCATATAGTGCTATTCAAGAAGTTTCTAGCTGAAGCGAAACCAAATGAATGGTTTGTGAAAAACTAATAGAAAACACATCACTTATAGAAAATCGCCTCAGTGGTCTGCAAAAGTCGGAATTGTATTCCGTATGATCTGTACTATATATGGCTTTTAAATATGACATTTGAAATTTGTTCGCAAGTTCAAAAAATCCGTTAATTAAAATTCAAGAGAAATCACGAAGGATCCGAATGCTTAACGACCCTCAGCCACTTGCAATGAAGCGCAAGGTAGTTCATAGATTTCAAATCTATTGCCTAGGGCGAAAATTCTACGCTGCAATAATATACGATATGTTGGAGGAAGTAAAACAACTGAATATGCTATACCAGTTCATCAGGCTGTCGTATGCTAAATACGCTTTTCTGTAAAATAAAAGTTCTTTCAAATAAGTCTGTAGGTCACGATATGCAGTCAAGAGCAATTCGAAGATGGTCTTTGCTTTTCTATGTAACCTCTGCTGACATGAATCAATGTTGATCAATTTTGCATTAAGACAAATTTAAGCTTGGAAACGATATCAGTAATGACTGGCAATGCCTGATTGCTTAATGTTTTACAAGTAATGTAATGCCAAATGAAAGAATGCTTTCTTTATTTATGTATTTATGTATTATTATTTATGCTTTCTTTCTTTATCTATACACAACTTTCTTTATCAGAAATGGATTTATAAGAAACCTGATACTAGACGTACTAAAATTTAAGAAGCTTTTAGAACTGAGCAAAGAGCTAAGAAACTTTAGAAATCTTTGAGCAATCTTTCACAGTTTTGTACACACATTTTTCGTCTACGGATTTAAACATGCGACCACCGCAGTATATTTTGCTTGCTTAGAAGACACTAAGTTCTATGAGCACTGTAAAAGACAATGGTCTACGGTTTGTTCTGGCTTTCACTGCAAATTTCTTCAGTAAATTATGAAACTTTTAAGAAACTATTAAGAAACCTTTAGAACCAAAATGTGGTATAAAATTACAGAACTTTTACTACAAGGTCGTAAGCCAGGCTTTTTATAAAACAAAAATGTACTGAAACTCCACAAAATTACACAAAGAAACCCCCGTTTCAAGCAAAACAAAGTATATGCATACCTACCAGTCACTAAATTTCTTTTCGATACATAATTCATACCAACAAACAGACCACAAAGAAATTTTTCTTTATATGTAAATATATATATATATATACATATATATATATATATATATATATATATATATATATATATATATATATATATATATATAAATTAATTTACATACATACATACATACATACATACATACATACATACATACATACATACATACATACATACATACATACATACATACATACATACATACATACATACATACATACATACATACATACATACATACATACATACATACATACATACATACATACATACATACATACATACATACATACATACATACATACATACATACATACATACATACATACATACATACATACATACATACATACATATATATAAATATATATATATGGTTCCAAGGTTGTCATAGCCAGGAGTGGGATTGGGGTTAAGCTCCAAGTGCCTATAAAATGCTCCTTATGGTATGCGTCTCAAACAGCTTCTGACAACCAAGTCCAACTCCTAGCCTTTAATAGGAGAAGGGGCAAGGGCGGACATCTGGCTCCTTAAAACCAGTGTTTCGTGCAGATGGTGGCTCGTCAACCTGGTAAGGTATTCCATCTAGGGGAAGGAAAATCCTGATTTCAAACCTCCGCTGCCTTGCGGCATACCCAGTCAAGGGAAAATGCTTCGGGAGTCAACCCCGAGGAAAATCTGGAGCTGGAGTCCCAAGGTGGTCGGCTGCTGCTTTCAGGAACATTCCAGAAACTCCTGCAACACTTTCGGTGCCAAACTGTATCGGCCCTTGGCGTTCCTTTGGATCCATCGGCAGTGTGGAGAGGGGGGACCAGCTGCGTGGGCTACAGCTGGTTCTCCATATCACCTTGCCCAGGCTTGTGCCCTGGAGAAGACACCCCAGCTTTGCTTCACAGCGTCGACACAACACAGGAGGCAGAAATTACTGGTGATAAGCCACAGTGCTCGACTGGCGTAGAGTGTGGCGCCAGGGGTTGCTTCCGAAGGTGGGAGGGACTTAGGTTCCACTGGACAGCTACTGCCCACCCAAAGCTGAGCAGCCCCCAGCCAGTAAGGTGTTGTCCCACCACAGTCTTGCCTTCCTCATTGGGTGCATGGGGATTCATCTGATCTACTGACGATCAGTGATGCAAGGAAGACAGCCGTGATCAACGATGAGCTCCTGCGATTACGGGTAGACATTGTTGCTCGTCAAGAAACGCGCCTCGCTGAAACAGGCACACTCCGAGAGAAAGATTACACCTTCTTCTGGCAGGGAAAGAGAGCCGAGGAACACAGAGAACATGGAGTAGGTATTGCATTGAGGAACTCTCTGCTCAGAGTGGTTGAACCAGCAGATAGGGGATCTGAACGCCTGCTGACTCTCCAACATCATACCTCCAACGGTCCAGTCACTTTAGTCAGTTCCTATGCCCCATCCCGACATCAAGTCCAGAAGCAAAGGATGAGTTCTATGCCAACTTGAACAACATCATCCAGAACGTCCCCACTAGCAAACATCTTGTCCTGTTTGGCGACTTAATGCTCGAGTTGGTGCCGACGATGACTCCTGGCACTCCTGCCATGGACAGTTTGTAGTTGGAAAGATGAAAGCGAATGGGCAGCATCTACTGGAGCTTTGTTTAAATCATGGCCTCTACCGAAGTCATTCCTCATCAGTCACAACCGAAGCTGTTCCAGCCGTGGTCCTACTGCAGCAACCAACTAGGGCGCATCACCATCCATGGTCGACATCGATCGACGTAGGCCTACTTATATATATATTATGCAATTCAAATCCACAATGTAGCTACCTAAAGTTTCGTGTTTCCACTCATCAGGCTACTAACATGAAGTTCGTTATGCATCGTTATTTAACGTTACCTAATACTACGCTGGGGGGATGGAAGATTACATAATAAGTAGTTGTTTTTATGGCGAAATTTCGATATAAGAAACGAAACCGAATTGTCTAAACATGTGTGGAAGCTAAAGGATTGCAATAAAGATTACAAAATAAATTGGTGCATAGTTGCTAGGGCTCCCCCTTATAAAAGTGGTTCTAGAAGATGCGCACCTTGCTTGACAGAAAAATCCGTAATTATAAGAGCTAGCCCAAGGGGTCTACTAAACAAAAGGACAGAACTTATATCAAAATGTCGCCATAGAAACAAATACTTATTATGTAATCTTCCATCCCCCCAGCGTAGTATTAGGTAACATTAAATAACGATGCATAACGAACTTCATGTTAGTAGCCTGATGAGCGGAAACACGAAACTTTAAGTAGCTACATTGTGGATTTGAATCGTATACTCTATCACATCACTCTACGCTAGTATTGAGCACTCTCTACAAACCTTGGAACATGACTATACTTACACTCATATATATATATATATATATATATATATATATATATATATATATATATATATATATATATATATATATATATATATATATATATATATATATATATATATATATATATATATATATATATATATATATATATATATATATATATATATATATATATATATATATATATATATATATATATATATATATATATATATGAGTAGATATAAGACGAAAAAATACGACAATGCTTTTAAGTGTGCAATACATGTTTCGGATTGTTCCAATCCATCATCAGTTGCTAATTACAATGAAAAACTTCTTGGTACATAAACAAACGTTAAATCATCAATCGAATTTATTAGTCGAAAAAGGAATCAATGTAGCGAAAACAGGTAAGAACGGTTAAGAAGAATAGCTAAAAACTTAATGAAAAGTTGTAATGCTGAATCTGCTTATTTAAATCAGGTCTTTCCCATTGGATATGTAACGCTTCTTTAATTTTAAGTTTAAAAGAAGTGCTTGCAGAATCCAATACTGTAAAACAACTATCGTTACATGCCTCTTTACAAGCAGCTGAACCTTTAAGATGTTTAAAAATATTTGAATTTTTATCAGTAAATAAATGCTCTCGCACTCGAGTAGATAAATGTCGGCTTGTTTCACCAATATACACGGAATTACATCCGGCACATTTAAATTTATACACTACATAAGAGCGGAGCGTTCTGGGCACATAATCTTTAACCGAGATCAAATTTTTAACCTTAAAGGAAGAAAAAGCTAACTTTATTTTAATACTGTTACAGTATTTATTAACAAGCATACGCACTTTACCTTGAGTAAAATTGGAGAGCTTAAGATATGGCAATTTAAAATAAGCAGTGGTAATATCAGTAGATGAAGTTGAAGTTTTAGCTCTCCACTTGCCCCTGTGTTAGCTAATTTATTCCTTGGGCATCATGAAAATATATGGCTTAATAAGTATCAAGGTCCTTCTGTTCAGCTTTATCGACGTTATGTTGATGATACTTTTTGTCTTTTCAATACTGAGCAAGATGCCTTATCATTCTTTGATTTTCTCAACTCACAGCACCCTAATATCAAATTCACTATTGAAAAGGAAATTAACCAGAGGTTGTCTTTTCTTGATGTCTGTGTCGATAATAAAGACCCATCTTGTCTCTTAACGTCATTACATCGCAAAAATACATTTACTGGTTTACTCACTAACTTTTTCAGCTTCACTTCCTTTTCTTATAAGATTGGTCTTATTCGTACTTTAGTGGATAGAGCCTACAGAATTAATAATACTCTTCTCAAATTTAATGATGATGTTAAAAAACTTTATTTTGTTCTTAAAAAGAATCAATATCCTGAATATCTTATAAGCCGGGTAGTCAATTCGTATCTTGGTAATGCTCGTAGTTCTAAAACTTCAACTTCATCTACTGATATTACCACTGCTTATTTTAAATTGCCATATCTTAAGCTCTCCAATTTTACTCAAGGTAAAGTGCGTATGCTTGTTAATAAATACTGTAACAGTATTAAAATAAAGTTAGCTTTTTCTTCCTTTAAGGTTAAAAATTTGATCTCGGTTAAAGATTATGTGCCCAGAACGCTCCGCTCTTATGTAGTGTATAAATTTAAATGTGCCGGATGTAATTCCGTGTATATTGGTGAAACAAGCCGACATTTATCTACTCGAGTGCGAGAGCATTTATTTACTGATAAAAATTCAAATATTTTTAAACATCTTAAAGGTTCAGCTGCTTGTAAAGAGGCATGTAACGATAGTTGTTTTACAGTATTGGATTCTGCAAACACTTCTTTTAAACTTAAAATTAAAGAAGCGTTACATATCCAATGGGAAAGACCTGATTTAAATAAGCAGATTCAGCATTACAACTTTTCATTAAGTTTTTAGCTATTCTTCTTAACCGTTCTTACCTGTTTTCGCTACATTGATTCCTTTTTCGACTAATAAATTCGATTGATGATTTAACGTTTGTTTATGTACCAAGAAGTTTTTCATTGTAATTAGCAACTGATGATGGATTGGAACAATCCGAAACATGTATTGCACACTTAAAAGCATTGTCGTATTTTTTCGTCTTATATCTACTCTTATATCATCGAGAAATTTTGGGAATATATATATATATATATATATATATATATATATATATATATATATATATATATATATATATATATATATATATATATATATATATATATATATATATATATATAAACTATCGTATACTCTGTATACTACTGTACAGTTAAAACTTCTGTATACTCTCGACAAGCCTGTTTCGTGAACGGTATTGTTCATTCATTAGGAGAATAAAACGAGCAATATTCCGTTAACACATATAACTGTTACTAAAGTCGAAAACTAATCTTTCGAACTATCCTATCGATTGTTCGGCGTCGGGATACGCAGATGCTGATTATGACGTAGTAAAGCCTTACGCCTGTGCCGGCAAGATGATACGAGCTCATTGCGTTTGTTGAGTGAAGAGAGTTCCGGGTGGCGAATGATGAATAGTTTTTCTTTAAGGCAGAGATTGAATCTTTTGCTTGTGCTGTTATAAACTTGGGCTTTTGAAAGGATGCGCCAAGAGAGTGAATAATTAACTTTACTGTCTTTTAGTGTCCAGATATGCTTGCTCAGTTCTGTAGAGTTCCTAAGATGGGAATGTCTAAATGATGCTGTACGGTTTCCATATCTTGCTTTGAAGTTATTTTCTGTAAGTCCAATATATGTTTGGGAAGCAAGGTTGCCTCTGCGAGTGACTGTGGCTTGATATATTATGGAAGATTGAAGACAGTTACCATTCAAAGGGCATGTTTCCAACTGGCGACAGTTGCATTTTTTGTGACTGTTGGTGAGGGGCTATTATCGGTGGTTGTTAGCAGCAGGCGTCTATTGTGGTTGTTGATAATTTGTTTTGTTTTGTTTTGTTTTGTTTTATACATATATATATATATATATATATATATATATATATATATATATATATATATATATATATATATATATATATATTCCCAAAATTTCTCGATGATATAAGAGTAGATATAAGGCAAAAAAACACGACAGTGCTTTCAAGTTTGCAAGACATGTTTCGGATTGTTCCAATCCATCATCAGTTGCTAATTACAATGAAAACACTTCTTGGTACATAAACAAACGTTAAATCATCAATCGAATTTATTAATCGAAATAATGCTGAATCTTCTTATTTAAATCAGGTCTTTCTCACTGGATATGTAACGCTTCTTTAATTTTAAGTTTAAAAGAAGTGTTTGCAGAATCCAACACTCTAAAACAACTATCGTTACATGCCTCTTTACAAACAACTGAACCTTTAAGATGTTTAAAAATATTTGAATTTTTATCAGTAAATAAATGCTCACGCACTCGAGTAGATAAATGTCGGATTGCTTCGCCAATATACACGGAATTACATCCGGCACACTTAAATTTATACACTACATAAGAGCGGAGTGATCTGGGCACATAATCCTTAACCGAGATCAAATTTCTAACCTTAAAGGAAGAAAAGGCTAACTATATTTTAATACTGTTACAGTATTAAGTAACAAACATAAGCACTTTACCTTGCGTAAAATTGGAGAGCTTAAGATATGGCTATTTAAAATAAGCAGTGGTAATATCAGTAGATGAAGTTGAAGTTTTAGAACTACGAGCATTACCAAGATACGAATTGACTACCCGGCTTATTAGATATTCAGGATATTGATTCTGTTTAAAAACAAAATAGAGTTTTTTAACATCATCATTAAATTTGAGAAGAGTATTATTAATTCTGTAGGCTCTATCCACTTAAGTACCAATAAGACCAATCTTATAAGAAAATGAAGTGAAGCTGAAACAGTTAGTGAGTAAACCAGTAAATGTATTTTTGCGATGTAATGACGTAAAGAGACAAGATGGGTCTTTATTATCGATAGAGACATCAAAAGACAACATCTGTTTAGTTTCCTTTTCAACAGTGAATTTGATGTTAGGGTGCTGTGAGTTGAGAAAATCAAAGAATGATAAGGCATCTTGCTCAGTATTGAAAAGAAAAGAAGTATCATCAACATAACGTCGATAAAGCTGAACAGAAGGACCTTGATACTTATTAAGCCAAATATTTTCATGATGCCCAAGTAATAGATTAGCTAACACAGGGGCAAGTGGAGAGCCCATAGCAACACCATCTACTTGGTCATAGACCCTACCGTTAAAAAGAAAGTGAGTTTGAGAAGCTGCGATTGAAAACAGAAGAAATAAACTTAAAATTAAACTTAAAAAGAAGCGATTTATTTCTGTCAAAATAAAAAATCAAAGAAGCGTTACATATCCAGTGGGAAAGACCTGATTTAAATAAGCTGATTCAGCATTATAACTTTTCATTAAGCTTTTAGCTCTTCTTCTTAACTGTTCTAACCTGTTTTCGCTACATTGATTCCATTTTGGATTAATAAATTCGATTGATGATTTAACATTTGTTTATGTACCAAGAAGTTTTTTCATTGTAATCAGCAACTGATGGTGGATTGGAACAATCCGAAACATGTCTTGCAAACTTGAAAGCACTGTCGTGTTTTTCGCCTTATATCTACTCATATATATATATATATATATATATATATATATATATATATATATATATATATATATATATATAATCAAAATTACTATGTGCTCTCGACAAGCCTGTTTCGTGAACGGTATTGTTCACTCATCATATATATAAACATATATATATATATATATATATATATATATATATATATATATATATATATATATATATATATATATATATATATATATATATATATATATATATATATATATATATATATATATATATATATATATATATATATATATATATATATACCCAGAGATAATAAAGGACTATCAGTTCTACTGTTGAATGAGCTGTTGTGGTTCAAGTCTTATCTTTTCAATCGTAAACAGTACTGTAGAGCTGGAGGCTTCGACTCTAATATCGGCAACATTGGTGTCGGTGTTCCACAAGGATCTTGTTTAGGGCTACTGCTATTTTTAATTTACATAAATGATCTTCCACAAGTTGTTAAGGCCTCCACTGTCTCCATGTACGCCGATGACACAAGCCTTACCTTGCAATCTCAGGACATTTCTCAGCTTAATGAGACCATCAATGATGATCTCAGACGCCTTGATTTATGGATGCAAGGAAACAAGCTATCCTTAAATGTGTCGAAAACTCAGTCGATGCTTACCTGTACAACACCTAAGCATCAAAAACTTAAGATTGCAGGGGGTAATCTCTGCTTAAATATTAGAGGGAATGACCTAGATGTGGTGCAAAAAGTTAAATACTTAGGAGTACAAGTAGATGATAGCCTAGATTGGAAGGATCAAATTAAGGCAATCTCTTGGAAGGTATCAAAGGTACTCAGACTTTTGAAACACGCTAAGAAATTTCTCCCTGCGTCTTCTTTAAGATCACTATACCTAAGCATAGTTGAACCCCATTTTCGTTATTGCTGCTCTGTGTGGGGATGCTGTGGCTCGAGCACACTGTTACAACTGCAAAAACTGCAAAATAGAGCAGCTAGAATACTGACAAACAGCGCCTTTGATGCCCCTAGTAGCCCACTTATCAGGAGCTTAGGCTGGATGACCATAGCTGACTTGATGTCTTTCGAATCAAAGCAGTTAGCCTTTAAGTCATTAAATAATCAGGCTCCTCGATATATATGCAAACTCTTGAAAAGAAACTCTGAATGCAGCTCACGAGACTTGAGAAATACTGCTACGGATCTGAGGCTTCCAATGAGCACTTCTTTGAATGGTCAGAAACGGTTTTCCTACAGCGGAGCCAAATTATGGAATAACCTTGTTTTTCAGGTCAAACAGGCACCCTCCCTTTCAGTTTTTAAACAAAGGCTTCTTATTAATAAAACTAATTAGGACATTTACTTTTTTCCTTAACTATTTTTTATCTTAACAATTAGTTATAATAGGGTTTTATGTAGTATCTTTTACTTTTAATTGCTTGTTAAATTTATTGTTAGTAGTAAAGTGGGGTCCTTTGAAAATCAGCTTCATTACTGAAGGGTGACCCTCCTAAAATATATGAAATATGAAAAATAAATATATATCTACGCTGGAAATATTGATGACATCTTTCACATCTATACTGGCAAAGAAGACAAGCTGAACAAATTCTTAAGAGACATTAACACCAAATAGTCTTCAATCAAGTTTGAACACGAAACTTCAAATAAACAGATTCCTTTCTTGGATACTCTCATATATATGGATACTACAGAAAAACTCCAAACTACACTTGTCACCAAACCTACTGATGCTCATAGCTACCTACAATCTCAGTCGACTCACCCTAAACATCTTAAAGACAGCCTACCGTACTCACAATCACTAAGGCTAAAAAGAATTTGCTCATTGCCAGAGGATATAATGAGAAGATCATAGAAGAACAGAGAGATAAAACCAACAACAAGTCAAGGTCAGAAACATTAACACTAACAGAGAAACAATGCTCGACAAGGATACCTTTTGTCACTACCTTTAACCAAAACACACCTCCCATTAATAGATTCATAAAATCCAAATGGAACATCCTTCAGGCAAAGCTACACCTCAAAGGGGTCATTCAATTAGTACGTACGCTCTAAATTGGCTAAAATTTGACCCCCCCTCCCCCCTCGTACGCACACGTACGCTTGATACTCACCCCCCCTTTTTGCGTACGTACTCTTGGTTGTTTGACCCCCCCCCCCCTTCCCATCTCTAACAGAATGTTTCTAGGCATCTAAAACCACGGAGAAAGACTTTTTAAGCTTTCACGAGACATTAAAATGATCACTTCAAATGTATTTCATGAAAAATCTGTAGTGCTGTTCAAACAAATGGCCACATAGGGTATAATATGGCGCCACAATGGCCTGGTAGTTTGACGGAAACCGAAAGGGCTAGGTAATATGGGGCTTTCAAATATACATATCTCATCGCATGTTTCCTATCTGGCACGCTAGGCAACTGCGAAAAACTGGGTGTTCAGCCTTGTAAATGCCACTAGTAAATGCCGCTATTACAATGGGAAAAATATCGCTAGGTTTCGGTTTATTCAAAATTCCTAGGGGCCACATTGTCGGATTCGGCCTGAGGGCCGTAAACTTGACACCCCTGTACTAGAAGTAATTTCACCTGAATACGTACTTCATTAATTAATTGTTGCAGGATGTATGCAAAAAGCTAATAATTTTTTGCTTTGCGTACGTACTTCATGTGTCAACCCCCCCTCCCCCCCTTGTACGCATTCGTACGCATTTGCTTGACCCCCCCTCCCCCCCTTCGTGCGTACGTACTAAATGAATGACCCCAAACTGCTATTTAACGAACTCCCTATAAAAGCATACAAACGTCCAAAAAACATTGGTGATTCGGTTAGTAGCAACTAAATTAACAACGTTGTAATTCCGTTTATATTGGCGAAACATCTCGTCATTTATCTACACGAGTGCGTGAGCATTTGTTCACTGATAAGAATTCACATATTTTCAAGAATTTAAAGAATTCAACTACGTGTAAACATCTTTGTAGTGAAAGTTCCTTCAAGGTACTAGATTCAGCAAGCACTTATCACAATGTAAAAATTAAGGAAGCACTCCACATCATGTGGGAAAGGCCTAACTTAAATAAACAACTGCAACATTATGATATTTCATTGAGCTTTTAGCTTTCGTTGTTTAACCGCCTCATTCTTTTTCGTTTCTTTCCTTCCTCTGTTCGATTAATATATTCGATTGATAGTGTATAGTTCTTATTTGTTGTAACGCTATCTTAGTCACTTCAACTGATGATGGTATGAGTACCAAGCCGAAATACGTCTTGGGAATTATAAAAGCATAGTCGATTTTCTTCGTGTATTGTCTGATTTCATAATATTGAAAAATTTTGGCAAATTATATATATGTATATACTCTGAAATAGAAAGATTTAAAATATTTTACTATGTTGAATAAGATTAACAATAGCAATAAAGGATAATTAAAGGGCTCTGCAAAATCCATACATTGATTCCTCATTTTTAACCATATGAATAAGGATTATAACAGCAGATAGGAGGTAACATATGACTACAAAAAACATCTTCACGGCAGGAAAGAGCTTCTGACTCTAAATGCTCTTGATGATTTTTATACTAAATATCCCAATATTAGAAGTTATGTGATCCAAATAGCTATTTTTAGCGTTACTGGGTACTTTTTTCGTTTTATTTTATTCTGAGCCCCGTTAATACCACTTTTTAATAACTTAGAGCGGAATTGGTAATAGAATGGCAAATCTTCCTTTACTAGCGATATTTTTATAAGTGAAGTAAAAATTCGAGAATATTACTGACCCCAGCTGGGTTCGAACATGTAACCCTCAATTTTATGTGTAGAGTGCTGTACCATCGAGCTCTCGGGTTACACTTTCAAGACGTTGCTCACTGGTAAGCCCTTTGCATGCACCACCCTTCTCTTCGGCCATTTGCAGAGTGGAGCAATCGCAGCTCCTTCACAATGTGCATTTGGCGTACAAAGTCGAGAATCACGAGTTCGAGCCCCACTTGTGTCATTCGTTTTCCTGCACTTTCATTTCACAACTGTACCCTACCTGGTAAATTTAACTTACCTACATTTTATATGTACTTGTCCATAGTTTTCTTATGATCGATTAGCACAAATGTCAGGATACTTACAAGTAATTGTTGGCTTTTGCGGGCAATCCTCGCCTGAGGTCAACGCAATGTGAATCACAACGAATCAATTTCAGTATTGAATGCAACAGACGTATGGATAGAAACTTTACCGTGAGTTTTCACGAGTTGCCATATTGTTACATGGTAATATTATTGCCAAGGTAACACTATATCTTTTGCTGACTCAAGGTTTTTCTTTTATTTTGCGATAAAGGAGAGTGTACGGACATTGTTAAACATCTTAAATATATTTTAAACTATATTGAGAAAAATATTCCAGAAAACACTAAAATAAATCAAAAAATAAAATTTTAAAATCCTCCTTTTCAAAATCAAAGCGATTGTGAAGTAAACGTATCTTAGACATTTGACGCCACGGAAATGCCCATTTTATGAGTATGAATTTTTCATCAAGGAATTCATTGCTGGAAGTACAGCATTGCAGCAAACTAGATTGTAAACGATAGCCATTAACTATATATTCCATACAAATAAATGAAATGGATCTATACATCTATTGTAGATAACGGTACTGATTAATAGGCAATAGGAAACCAAACAGAAGAGTATTCACACTAACAAAGGCTTGAATTCAGAGGAGCTGAGATTTAAATGCAATAGCTATTGGCAACGAGTTATCATTAATTTCAGTCAACACACAGCAGTTGAAATGATAAATGGCGGTTGATTCAAACAACTGGCATAGGCTACTTCCTTAAACAGGAAAATACTTCATAATTACCAAAAAAAAGCTATTAACTCTTATGAGATTGGTTATATTCAATGATTCAAGAGTGTCGTAAGTCAAGGATGTACTGTTGATACCTGTGTACACAGCAGGGGCGGATTTTGCACGATATGTTTAGGGCGGGGGTGTAGAAGGAAATGTGTTTTTAAAGTGCCTAGATAATGCCCTATACGTAGGGAGATCACTTTTGACAATAAAGAACCAACATTTTAATGCCTGTCAGTGATAATGACTAAGCCATGAATCTTCCCTCTAGTGGCAGCACAGGCCACTGTGAAATGAGGGAGAAGAAAGAATCGGGGTACTGGATGCACAACAGACAGCTTTAATAAGTACAGTCCAGATAATATGATTGGTACTTAGTTGCTGAGTACTTGTAGTAAAGGAGAAAGCAATGCGATTCCGTCAATGACAGGCAGGTATCATTAATCACATCTAAAATTGCAAAGCATTTAATATCTTGCATTAAGAAGTAAATTTATCAGATATAAAAATAGTAACAATAACAATATCAAATTCTTTAAAGTACGTTTCTACATATTTGTTACGAAACAAACTAAGATCAACTACTTACAATAAGTACTCAAATATAAAAAATACCAAGGACTCATATTGACCACTCTTTTCATGGAACATGTCCCTTATATGCAACATGAACGATGGGCTATGTTTGTTTGCAAATTTATAAACCTCAAGCGCTAACTTTTGTAAGTTTTTAGTATGAATTCTGTATTCCTTTGATTTGTGTAGCAGTTCTTCAAAGGATTGTGAAGATTCTGAAGTGCTCTCTTAAGGGTGCCGTTCAAATCTTTAATGGCAGCTTTTACACAAAACTTCCATATCAAAGGACAATAATTAAACTGGGATGTTAAAAGTAAGTTGTAAAAGATTGTTTCCCTATCAAGACAATATGAAACCATGGAAAAGCACTAATATCGTTGCTGAATCTTGACAAACTTTTGATACATGCTGGCTAAAGTTCAATTCTGTTCTGACTCTTTATATAAATATATATATATATATATATATATATATATATATATATATATATATATATATATATATATATATATATATATATATATATATATATATATATATATATATATATATATATATATATATATATATATATATATATTATATATATAAGGCACTAATATCGTTGCTGAATCTTGACAAACTTTTGGTACATGCTGGCTAAAGTTCAATTCTGACTCAATAAATATATACATATATTGAGTCAGAATTGAACTTTAGCCAGCATGTACCAAAAGTTTGTCAAGATTCAGCAACGATATTAGTGCTTTATATATATATATAAATATAAATATATATATATATATATATATATATATATATATATATATATATATATATATATATATATATATATATATATATATATATATATATACAATATATATATATATACATATATATATATATAGATTATATAATATATATATATATATATATATATATATATATATTTATATATATATATATATATATATATATATATAAATATATATATATATATATATATATATATATATATATATAATATATATATATATATATATATATATATATATATATATATATATATATATATATATATATATATATATATATATATATATATATATATATATATATATATATACACACAGTTGAACCTCGATAAGTTGACTACAGGTTAAGTCGAATTCCTCTGATCTCGAATATTTTCTTATCTCCATTAGTTTTGGTATCCATTATGTATAGAAAATACCCCGGATAAGTCGAACTCCGGATGAGTCGAATAACTCAATAAGTCGAACAAATTGCTAGCTCCCTTCAACACATAACTCCGGATAAATCGAACAAAATCAACAACTTCAAAGAAAATGCGATAAAAGAAAAGATTAGTCAGCAATCTTGATCAACATTTCATCAATTTATGTTAACATGTACACTCTTTTTTATAAGAACCAGTAAAATTGAGGTTCAGGCTGGCTGTTCCTAATTTTTCCCAGACTTTGAGGCTGAATTGTTCTGAATTTGTTCTTAAATTAGTAGCGTATTGGCTATTTAGAAATACGTAGGAAGACAATATACAAAACAGCCTTAGATGCTGTGATTGATTGAGACCTGAGGATCTTACTTGTGCTTGACATTGTTCTGACATTGAGTTGCAAAATCGGAAATCTATCTTGTACGGTATTGGCACAAAGCAAATCTTTTCACATGATAATAAAAATAATTTCACATTATAATAACTGAATTACACGAAACAAAGTCAGCTAAAGGTAGTAGACCAAGTTATTTTGGATCATCTCCATCGTCAAACATGAGTCAAAGAAAACGCAGGCTTGAAGGAGAGATATGAAGCACTGAAAGACATCGAGAAAGGTGTTTCGAATAAAGATGTTGCGCTGAAATATGGAGTGCCTCGAAATACTGTGTCAACTGGGATAAAGAATAAAGAAAAACTTCTCAATACCTTTGAGATTGGAAAGAATCCAAAAAAACTAAGAAGGAAAACTGTAGGAAGTGATAGCCTAGAACAATGTGTATACAAGTGGTTCTTATCAGCTAGAAGCCAAAACATACCAATAAACGGTATAATTCTGAAGGAAAAGGCATTTTTCTTTGCCAAAGAGGTGAATATTCTGGATTTTGCAGCATCAAATGGTTGGCTAGAACGATGGAAAAGCAGAAATAACGTTTCCTTCAAGATAATGGCAGGAGAGGCAAATTCATGCACATCACATCTGAGATGATATAATGGAATTTAAGTTCTTCATACAACTGTAGCTGATCTTTATTGTGTTTCTATTAAAAATCTTGTGTAATTTGTTTGATTTAGGGAAGTGCTTGTTTATTAGGTGAAAAAATATTTTGCCAATGTTAGTCTTTACGGTTTGAGAATAGGGGGGATTAAACCAAACAATGTTCCTCTTTCGATTTCTTTGCTCTATTTTCTCTTGATTTTTATCTGGCTGAATATAGTCTAATTGGATGGAAAATCCGCTGTCTTTTAATGCATTTTCATATTCAGTTTTGCTTTTCATGAATATATCTCTTTTTGATGATGTCTCTGATAATCTTACTGCAATTGACTTTGGTAGCTGGTTGATGGTGGTAGGAGGGTAGTTTGAATTCTTGTGTATGTATTTTATATCACTATTTGGCTTTCAATAAGGCTGGTATATTCCTGTATCGAGGTGGGATGTCACAATTAAAAAGTAGAGAGATTTCTGGTTAAGTGAGACCGTAGGCCACAGTCCTTGAACACTTTTATTATCTGTTTCTTTTTCCTTTCAATTTGGGGACCAGACAGGTTTTCAAATGTTCCCAAGTCATCATCTCGATACTAGCCAATATAGTCTTTACAAGTTACACCACCTAGCAAGTTCAACATATACCTACCAACCAGTTCACAGTATTCTGCACAATCGAAACATCCCATAGATATATCAAAAAACAGGAACATCACAGAGCCAACAAAATACGTGTGGAAGCTAAAAGTTTACAGTTAACTGGGAGATTTTGAAATGGACATATAGTGTGCCGAACAATGGTAAATGCAGTCTATGCCTTTAAGAAGAACTATTTATCATAAGTTGCATCCATGATAAAAATTTGTTGGACAGAAAATCCGAACTCATTAGTACATGCAGACATGAATACAGGACACTTTCGAAAGTATTAAAATGAGAGGAACTTGAATATATCCGTAGAGACTCCATCCAACGAACCATATTCTATTATAGCGAACTGTATTCTATTGATAATTCTTTTTCACCTAATGTAATTCTATTTACAGAATGTTTGTTAATTTACGCCTGATGATTGTGCAAATCACATCAAACCGATGATCGCGTAACTGAGTATGTTGCATTTCAGTTTCCTTTAATCTCTTTATATGTATATAAATATATAAATATATATATATATATATATATATATATATATATATATATATATATATATATATATATATGTATATATATATATATATATATATATATATATATATATATATATATATATATGTATGTATGTATGTATGTATGTATAAGTTAAAACTACTGTATACTCTCGATAAGCTTGTTTCGTGAACTGTATTGTTCACTCATCAGGAGAATAAAACCCTGTTGTATAGTCTGTTGGTTTATTCTCCTGGTGAGTGAACAATACAGTTCACGAAACAGGCTTGTCGAGAGTATACAATAGTTTTAACTTATACATATTCGGCTCTACTTCACGGTATCGAGCACTGTATTGGAAGGACTCATTACTTCTCATTTATATATATATATATATACACTGCAAACTTTCTGAAAGCGTGCACTGCAAACGGTATTACATTGCCTTGTGGCTCACGACGTACATTAACCGATATATGGGTGTATATACGTCGAGGGCCATATAACAACATGATGCAGTTTGCAATGTACTCTTTCAAAAACAAACTCTGTTTAGTAATCTTTGATCACACAGCTGAAGTAATAGAATATTCATTTGCTAAAAAGACAAAGCATCCAAATAACCTTATAATTTCTTGCGTGAGAGAAACAAACATTGCTAAGAAACAGTTACCATTAAAAATGAACGAACAGGAAAAATTTAGGTTCAACTCAAAACAAATAATGGCTCTCTGAGACAATTATCCTCCTCCCCAAAGTCCCAAGCAGCTGAATAAATGGCATATCACAACAACATCCATGCAAACGGTAGGATAACAGGAGATTTAAGAACTCACTCATAACATGATGCAAAACAGCTGTCAAGAAACAAAAAAGTGTTAAAAAAAATGCAATAAAATTGAACAACAGCAACGCCTGAGCCAAAAGAAGTTCAAAACGATTCGCAAAGGAATATTTAATGCAAAGACGGGAATATCTCAGTGGGAGTATCAAACACCAGCTCCGCTCTAAAGCGTCAAGCTTTGACACTGAGCCCACGTTTTCGAATTAAAAGTCTGAAAACAAAGCTTTGGAGCTTTGAGCATTTGCAAATCATAAAAATGCAAAAATAGCATAATTCATCAAAAAAATAATAAAGATATGAAGTGCATAATTCTGCCAATTTTCTGATGATAGGTTTGGAATGGCTCAGAACAGTCTATGACTAGACTTGTTCACATAATAAGTCATTCTAAATCAAATGCAAAACTTCTCCATAATGAACCTAATTAACATGGATGTTTCTTCGACGTGGAATCTTACGCTGGGTTTTCGAAAAAATATTTTAAAAAAGTCTACACCCTTACACCAAGGTCAAACGCACCCACCATCTGATTGAAAAATACTGAAAACAACTGTTGAATGGAATGTTGGAAAAACTTGACCACCCACGCTGGCTCATTCAATACCCATTCAATACTTGCAAAGTAATTCTGGACGAAGATCGAGGTCAAAAGCAAATTATGTTTTTGAAATTTCGGATGAAATTTATCGTCCAATCCAACATTTAACTGATTTGCTGGCTAAAGAATCTTGTATGCAATTGCTCATAGCCGATACTTTCTCTTAGCAGAACCAGTGTTTGATAACAGCTTCCATAGTATTGTAATGCCATTTTACTCTTCTTTCATTAAGAACGGCCAAGTTTCCTACCAAAAATATGCATATGAGCAGAGTCCGAAACAAGAAATATTTACAGAGCCACACTTGATAAACAATTATGTGTAGCCTGTCTTTGGGATTACAAAAGTGAGTGGTTGAAAGCAAGATGGAAAAATGTATTTGACAAGCACGAAAAATGCGCAGCGCCCTGCATGGATACGGCAATCAATGTCACTTAACAACAGATACCATACTGAAATAGAAAACAGTTTGCAAGGCGGCAAGGCCAATTACAGTGGCCCGTTGTTTGAAAGTGGAATGATACAGCATTTTAAAGGTGTTTGTTGTTAGCATTGTTGCTTTTTTACTACCGGTAACATTTGGAAATTGAAGGCAACAAAGTTCAAAGAAGATTTTAAGTTAGCATGTTCACATTCAGATACTAAATCTGCCAAGTATGGGCATTGAGGAACTTGAAGTTTAAGGGGGAAGCTGCACACTGTCTGCCCAAATGAACAAGACTCGCGGCCGATGATCGTATGCAGCAGTAAACTTTTCCATTTGTCTCAAAAATCCTCCCACCCATGTACGTACCCAGCATTAAACATGATAGTTCCTTACGTAAGGTGCTCAAATGCACATCCAAGAAAAATCTACAGTGAATAGGAAAACAGAGAGAAACAAACTTCTTGAAAATGCTAAGGCTGAAGCCGCACTCTCAGTGGCTCTACGCCTAATGGATGAAGAAAAAAGCAATTTTGTCAACAACATAAAGAAATTAAATTCCAGGTTTTCACGGCTTAGACATCCATGGAGCAAACAAGAATCTTCTTTTAATACGAGAAAAAGGAAGGTGACATTTTCTGGTTGCTTTCTAGGAGGGGCTTCAGGAAGAATCAGTCCTGTTCAAAGAAGAAACACTATGAAACGCAACTGATAGCCTGGCCGGAAGAGTAAAGGGAGATTAAATGCTCCAATCTTTGATTGGATGCTTCCTTAATGCTACGATGAAACATTTCATATGGCAATCTGTTTGCGAAAAGGTTAATTTGAAAAATGAGGAAAAAAATTTTGGAATGCATGAGTTACTTCGGAGGACACTGATTCAAACCTCGACACTCTAGGGGGCTTTGCTACCCAGATCCCTTGGCTACAGGTCTGCATATTGGGCAGAAGATATTTTCAGTGATATCTTCAAAACATCATATTCAGCGTACACGTACTTCTAGGTAAGAAAGTTGGCAAAGGCCCAGTAACAAACGCCTTTGAGTTTTAACGCTATTTAATAGCATAAAGTTTCTTAAAAGTTCCAAAGTTGAAAACAAAAAAATCACATTTGAAACAGTAACCGAACGCAAATTACTAAAAATTATTGGTACTTATACTCAAAAATTGCTACTGCATACATCAATTAGAAAAGTGAAGTAAGTTAAAATAAAAATTCTTATAAAAACAGCGTAATCATTTAAATGCAATAAAAATCCGGTTTCCCAAAATACGAAAGGTAGCACAGAAACTTCTGAGGATTTCTAAGCGCTTTTCGTGCTGTAGAGAAGTTCTGTAGTGCAAACAGACTTTTCAACCGCTTTTTCGTAGCTCTAGCAGTTTCTTAAAGTTTAAAGTTCTGCAGGTAAAGGTTTCTTATAAGCCGTTTCTTATAAAGATGATGACCGTACTTTGCCCTGTTTTCCTCGATGATGTCAAGTGTTTATTTTCGGATATCATAAATCATACATTAGTAAACTCCCCAAGTTTGATTACATCCGATCTGAAAAACAGTTGAAATTAGAGGAATATGAGTATATCTTAATAGCCTCCTTGGAGTTTTCTCACTAACACAGGTGGTTGCTATGGCAAATCCAATGAGCAAATCGTTCATTGCTCGAGAATATTATTTGAAGTTTACTATGTTGTCAATTATTGGGTTCTAAGATATCAATACTGGCTTTTTCCAACAGAAAGTGGTTCATACGAAAGCAGCACCCTCAAAAAGTTCAGTATTGGATTTTTGAGATATAAGAAAGTTGATAAATTGATGCACATACGAAATTCTGATTTTCATGCAAACACTTCTCTCTCTTTTTTATAATTTGTATAGATGTCTTGTGCTAATCCATATATGTCAGTGCTATGTTCGTGCAGTGTGTGTACTTCTGTATAATACTGCAATATTACAAAACTCGAATATTACAAAAATCGAATATTACAAAACTCGAATATTACAAAACTCGAAATATTCTGGCTAAGAAAGTCATAGGAAAATTTCAGTACAGAACAAACTAAAAAGCTACGAACATTGAATACTGGGCGAGAAAAACATTCTTGTAAAAAAACGTGGAAAGTACCATATGCTAATATCAATAGCAAGAAAATGAAACAACAATAAACCACTTCCAGGCAAATAACTGCGATAGCTTGACCTCATATTAATTGATATTATACACCAAAGTGCATTTGTAACATAGCACTACATAAAGACAAGACTAAGTAGGACTTTGCCCAACCAGAGCACCGCTTGTCAGTAGTAAAGACAAAATGGCCCAACCCTGTAGTTGAAAATCTGCCTTACCCATTTGATTCTAAAATGGCTCTCCGTTCCATAGGAGCAACATGGGTGATAGAGCTGACGGTACGGGGCAAAAGTTTCCGTTATTTCTGACTAGCATGTACATAATTATAAGTTTAATAAGCATAATTAATCTATTGTAATACATCATATACAAATAGATAAAAGATGCGAGCTAATTTTATAAATGGAACTTAGTCCACTATCATCTCTGCATACCTAATACTGAACGTATTCCGTGTGATGGATTGCTCTCCAATTACATATAGCTATTTCTGAACTCGCAGACTTTTGTTCTCTTTTGCTTACTTACCACATGTGTGATTTCATAAAGATTGAACGGTAAGAAAAGACCAAAATCAACTAAACGGCCAGTCATTCTAATGTCTGGGACCGCGGAGGAATGGGTTTAGATAGGGTATGAAAATCTTTCAGGCCATACAGTTTGGCCACGAAACCAAAATTGTACGAAATTGTCGAGGTATGAATCCTTACACCTCCATAGACAGGTACGATAGTGGAGGAAAAAGAAAATTTTCCCCATAGCCTTGAAAATAACATACTGGTGGAATTTCCAGCTGCTTCACTATTTTTCACATTTGCTTGTCAAATAACGAATCAATTTTCCAGTTGTGAATTGTGATGTTTCTCATTTTCAACAAGTCTTCTATTCTAACCCTAGCATCATTAGCAGTCGTTTCAGCATGTTTGGTTCATAAGGCAACACATTCATTAGCCGTTTCTATAGCATCTTCTTCAAAACACCTCCCTTTGATAAGATGCTTCACGGGCTCCAGGTGAAACCTTGGGTTCGGTTTCATTTTCCACCTCAAATCTCTCATGCAAATTTAAGCGATCTTTGCTCCTGCATCTTTGTCTATTTTTCTAGCAGTAAGTTTTCCAACACGGATAAATAATGACTGGGTTAACCTCTTCTGTCTGCATGCTTTGGATCTCAAAAAATTTACTAGGTTTCCCCCTGACCTGTAATGTCAATAATACAAAATTTCCTTTTCAGATCTTTATGAGTAGTTCTAATTCTGGCTACTGCTTTATCATCCAGTTTGGCATCTTTCTCGATGACATTGCCATAAAACTTTACCTCATTTGCTTTCCAGGGTCGAACATACAGACTCTTTATCAAACAACTCAATAAGATAAGTGAAAATCTTACTCTTATGTTAACTTAATTTTCCCTGGATGCACCAACTGAATTTCGGAATTTTCGACGCATTTCACATCTTCCACCATGAAATGTTTGGCTTCTTCTCTGGAGTATTTTGTCTATTTGTTGACTATGTGTACTACTTCAATAAATAATAAGAAAATTGTGTACAGCTCGTCTGATGTCAAAAATCCTTTTTATCTTCCATCTGAGGGCTTTTTGATTTATGGCATTCTGCCTGATTTACTGAGGAGAGGCAATTGGCTCAAATGATGTTTCGTAAATTGTCTTATCTTGCATATAAATCAAAATATAAGAGACAGATTACACTTGTCTTGAAGGATGTAATGTCACAGAACACAACTTCTTTATTGCAAATCATTACGTTCATATACTTGTGGGGGTGTGAAAATCTTGGTAGATCATCTGATGGGATCTGAAAATCTCAATGAAAATCTGGATGGACTACAATTTTCCAGGGGCATATTGTTCCTCCCCTACCAGGTTTCAGGCATTAATAATTACCAGTCTATCAGCTAGCAATGACTTCGTTCTTTCTAAGGAAAATCACGAAAGGAATGTTGAAAATTGAATCACCCCTTGAAGAATTTGAACACAAATGTAGGAAGCACTTCATTCAATCTTTTGTTGCTTTGGCACAGTGACTATAGTGCTAACAATTACTTTTAGATATGCAATCTATTCTATATATGATTTTATTTAAGAAGAATGATGCCTATTTCTGAAGTTTAAAAATTTCAATAAGGCCAGACTGTCACTTGCAATGGAAGTATACAAATCTGATTTGATTTTGATTTGATTTTAAATTCTTTAGGCACGGTAGACACGTCAATCGAGGGATTGACAGTGGACCGTGCTAATACTAACAAACAAAATCAATCCTGAAATCAAAAATATCTATTAGAACTAAGAATTAAATAATCTTATTTACAACATTTCCTAATGTAAAAATTAGATTAACTTGTATAACGTAAACCAAAGCAGGCGAGAGAGAACTAGCATACTCTGCTGACGTTCCAGATATATTTTTTGAATACTTCATACGTGTTGGATGATCTGACTTTTGTGGGAGGATCGTTCCACAGTTTAGCACCTTTGTATGAGAAGAATTTCTGTCCAAAAGTCGATTTGCAACGAGGAATAGCCAAATCTGTTTTGGTATTGCGAAGTTCTTTTTTGCCTGAATCGGACAATTTGACGAACATTGCCGCAAGGTCAGCGGGAGCTTGGTCGTTAACCGATTTGTATACCATTTTTAAGGTTTCTGATTCGATCAGTTCATTTATAGTGGACCAACCAAGATTTGTAATTATGGGAAAAGCAGAAGCATCATAAGCACTGTTTGTGAAAATTCTAGCCGCCTTATTTTGAAGTTTTTGCAACTTATTTATAGTATTGATGCCAGAAACACCCCATACTGGGCAGCTATATCTTAAGTAGGGTTCAACTAAACTTCTGTACATGTTTTGTACAGTAAAAATGGGTAAATACTGTCTAGGGAAGCGCAGCATCCCTAGTCCTTGTGAAACTTTTTTCATCACTTTTTCATCACAGCACTTTTAGACTATAAACTGCAGTCTTTGATTTCTCTTCAACAACCCAAAAAAGTGCTCCCACACCACTTCTGAACATGAAGCTTCCAATAATGAGGAAGTGTTAAATTTTTCAGTTGCCCATGTATTGCTTGATGCTGGGAAGAATATTCGCTTTCGTTTGTTCTGTAATTGGGTTTTTCAGGCCTTTGCCCAACAATGATAACTCCTTAAAACAGATCAGTCTTGTGATGATTTCTAACCATTCTGCTTCATATCACTATACCGTAAATCCTTGAATTGGCTCCGCCCTCAAAAAACCCCCACCTTCGAATAAACCCCACGCTAGAATTTCAAATTGCCTATAGGGCTTCCTCGATTAAGTCCCCGGCATAGAGAATTATGGAGACCTTGATACAGATTGGTCTTTACATCTAGGCTGTTCTTTCAATGTTTTGGAGTAAAGGCGCGTTTTATGCAACACGTGTCAAATAAAGTTATAAGTCCCCCCTCGAATATGTCCTTCCCTCAAATAAGGCCCCATCTAAAAAGTATCTAAAAAGAGCGGATTTACGGCATGTCATTGGTCAGAATTACAATAGTGCAGCCTGCAATAGCCTATCAATTGGCAATATTATATGTTGCATTAAGACCCCGTTTACACGATGCCGGTACGACGCCGGCTCGATATGATACCGGTGTGAAACCATGCCGGTGAGTGGATGTTTTGCGTCCCGTTTACACGATGCCGGTGCGATATCGTTTCGGTTATCAAAAACAATAGTAATGACATCACACAATAATTTTATTTTGCGCTTGCGCATAGGCTAAGAAAAAGGCGTCAAAACATATGGAAAGCAGAGAAAAGCAAATCACGATCACACAAATCAAGTGTTATTCTTGATCGAAGGAAAAAGCGAAAGAAATTCCACCAAAGAAGAAGACGAAGACAGGTGAAAGTCAGGAAAATTCTGCCCCCATTAACCAGTTCTCCCTGGTCTAGTCCAAAATCGCTTTGGTTTCGTTTCTTTCTCACCTTCTTTACTCCTTTCTGAGTGCTTGTTACGGAAACCGAAGCTAGAAAATTCAATAGTTCATTTGTTCGTCTTTTTATAATCTGCAATCGTTTGCAAAATAAGTACAATATTTACTCAGGAGTGCAGCAATGCTTTGAATGTGACTTTGATTGAGAGCCATGTTGAAAATCGTAGAATACTTCGCGCGCTTTTTGCTGGGTGAGAAATAACGAAATGAAAAACAAAAGAAGATTATGCAAATAACCCTCGATTTGATTGCTTTTGCCCTCCAAGTACTCTCCAGTCCGGAATAGAAGGGGGGGTGGCAATAAGCGGGGGGGTTGGAAAAAAGTCTCAAAGTAAATAAGCGGGGGGGTTGCAATAAGCGGGGGGGTGGAATAAGCTCCAAGGTGAATGTCTATGGATGGGCTGTTATAAATGGATGTGGAGAGAAGACCAACATATGCATTAGATAAAAATTCTAACTTTTTGAAAAAAATTATTACGTTTATTACATATTTCTAGCATGCTAGAAATGTGTCTATCATCGTCGTTCATAATGTCATCATCATTGGCACAACTGTCGGCTACGTTTTCAGTGCTTCTTGCAGCAATTACGTATTTCACGCTAGCATTTTTTCAGCGCAACAAACATTCACAACGAGTTACTTTCGCCGGACAATTCTTGGTCTGGTTGGGAAAATTTCCTCTTGGCTCAAAATTAATAAGCGGGGGGGCTGCAATAAGAATGTCCTGGTGTGCATTTTTCGAAAAAATAAATAGTCGGGGGGGGACGTCTATTCCGGACTGGAGAGTAAACGCGAACTCAATTCGTTTCGGTGTGACGCCGGGTTGGGCCGTTTACATGAAGCCGCTACCACGCCGGCATGAAATCGAACCGGTGCGGCTACCGAACTGGGTTTTCACACCTTTTATGCCGGCGTCGTACCGAACTCGTGTAAACGGGGCCAAGATCAGCACATATGGAGACAATTTGTTTACTTCGTGCTGTTTCTTTTTGAAAACTGATAAGAGTCAAAATTACACCTTTGGGTTAGAAAATTGCTTCTGACCCATTGAGTCATTAATGATAATGTTCTAAGGTGTTAATTGAAGAACTCTCAATGGTACCCACGAATGAAAGCGCAGATTCTATCTGCAAAAAAAATTAAATAACTTATTACATAACATGAGAAATGGAATTTTGTGTGTGGCAGCAAGTGTCACATACTCCCACTGATATGATTATAAAGAAATATCATTAAAACATCCTGGTCTTGTCAGTATCTATGCAATCAATAACCATAGCGTATTCAGAGAGTCTGAACAAATTTGATAAACTTGATATATTTGACAAACCTTTTCAGAGGCATTGAAAAGCTGACAATGTGGAAGAGGAAGAATTTAACTGTGCAACGGGTGGGCAGTGTAGGAGGTACTATATAGAGGCAAAAATCCAAACCACAAGCAGATTTATTGTATCTCTCGACCAACATCATTACTTCTTTATGACGAATTAAAGTGCTGAGCTAAAGAAAAAAGGTGACGACCTGTGCGCAATGAAACAAAAGATATGAGAATGATAAGGTGATTAAGTCAAAACTATTCAAACCGGAAATCTTTATTCTAATTCTAAAGGTTAATAACATAAAAAGGTGGAAAAAATAAACAAGACCACTATGACAACATGAGAGAGCACAAAACAAACCAGGCAACAGTTAAAGCGTTTGCAGCGTAGAATGCAAATTCCAACTCAATGAATCTGTCTATAAATTGCTACCGGACTACAAAGAACGCCTTAGATAAAGAGCATCGAAAAGGAAAGAAATCGCGAGATGAATAATACGAGAATATTGAACGCAACAACTGCGCCACCAAGCGCAGCAAATGGTCAGTCTTGCATTTTGCACAAGCCAATCAACAGAGAACTACAAGTTGTCTTATATTCCGGGTTGATATTAATGTCTGTTGTCGGAAACAGCTTGGTAATATTCATCGTTTTCAAAAACAAGAGAATGCACACAGTTGCCAACTATCTAATATGCAATATGAGCGTTGCTGATCTGCTAATTACGTTCTTCCCTATGATATGGGATACCATAAAGGTGATACACTACCCAGGAGGTGAATGGCCAATGGGAAGGTTTATGTGTACATTTGTGCATATGGCTACTTACTTATCAGTCGCTTGTTCAACAATCAGTCTTGTTGTGATAACATGGGATCGCTTCTTCGCAATAATGCGCCCATTGAAACAGCTTTTCACGAAGAAGACTTTGCCCTTTGTTCTTCTTGCAATATGGGTGACATCCTTGGCATTTGCATCGCCAACAATTTACGCGATGGATATTTATGTGCATGATGGAAAGACATATTGCATTGAGATATGGAGACCGCCTTTCGACACCAAGAAAAGTCCTATGCATTACACGGTGATTCTATTCGTTGGCCTCTACGCTCTCCCTCTATTGACGATGGCCGTGATGTACTCAACTATGGCAAGGAAGTTATGGAAGCGAACAATCCCTGGAAATCACTCATCAGAGACAGAGAGACAGCACTTAAAGCAAAAGAAAAAGGTTATCAGAATGTTGGTGGTTGTTGTATCTGCATTTGGCATTTGCTGGCTACCTGTATTCGTCCAACAATTCATATATTTCGTACATCCATACTACAGTGTGTGTCCAATCTCCATACCAAAAGCGTTTCTCTTCTTTGCCTTTTTCATGCAGTACTTGGCGAGTGCCATTAATCCGTACATCTATTTTGTATGCAGCGATGTATACCGCCACGGCTTACAAAATGCTGTATGTCGAAACAGAATCGCTCCCGGCCAAATTTTTACATCACGTGCCGTGACTACACAGAAGAAATCAGGGACAGCGTTACCATCAGCTATTCGTGACCAAATATCCGTCATCCAGACACCCATTGAGAAACCAAAGAAACAGCGAGAGATGCAGTTCTAGAGAAGAGCTGGAAGCAAACTGACTAGCAGCAGAACTGTGTAGAAAGCTTCAAAACAGAACGATCTGCTATTGAGACAGCAAAATCCATCGATAAAAAGCAACATGTAACAATGTAAATTGTTTGATAAAGCAGTTTCATTGTGTCAAGAATAAATCCAAGGCACCAAATCTCAATCAACTTTTAATTACTTTCAATGGTTCAGTTTTCACAAGGTTGAGAAGTTTGCGAGCAACGCCAAGAAATAACGTAAGATCTGCAAAGACAGCTGTATCGTCATGACACAAGGAAATGTTGAAACGACCAAGACTTGCAGTGGTCTCACAACGGCAAATTGCAATCGACAGCTAAGGTGGAAAGCAAACCCAGCAATGTATACGAAGCGATAAAAACGATATCTCTCGACCAACCAAGAAAACCTTTCTCTCCATGATGCACCACTAGTAATTCTAATGTCTATTTCTAGTACCCTGAACACAAATAAATGCTGTGATAACGATTCATACATAGAAGACAGAGCTTTCAGCCACCAAGTACAAAGACAGGATACTAAAGATGCTTTTTCAAAACCGTATTGATATACTATGGGCATATCTTCCCTCATTATTATAAAATAGCCTCAAAGCATCCTTCATAGCATAACAAACACTAGCAGCTTATTGGGAAGCAAAAGACAATACAATGGGTATCAAAACACAACAGAGAAATCATCAAATAAATGCAGAAGTTCATACTTTCTAGAACTAAACAGACTTAGCTCTTTTAGCAAGAGACATAGTAATATGAAAATATCAAAAACATTTTCATGTTCAATTTTCATGTTATCCTAACATCAATATTCCCACAAACGAACAAAGTAGCACTACATCTAAAACAGAAATCTCAAATGCACTCAAGTTCTAATCATAAGCTTATTGGTAACAGTCAATATATTGTAAAATTTTGGTTCAAATTTAACCGCACAGGTTCATCTATTTGTCGCGGACCAACTATTCATTTGCTACTAAAACAAACCCCTTTGCCAAGCATCGAAACGCTTTAAGTTTAAGTAGAATCCAACTTCAAACCTACCCTAATTATTCTTATCTCCGAGTCCTCATTTGCTAACATTGCTAGCCTTAGTAATACTCCGCTAATAAAAATTATACATTGTTGACAAAATCAACATTTCCTGCAATACCTTTCCACGCCACAATTTAGTCTTCGAATTTTTAATATTCCTTTTCTATGAAAACCAATGCTTTTTACATCTGCGACAATAGAGCTATAATTGCGTATTTTAAACTTCATACTGTTCCTATTCATATCATCAATATTTACATTTAGTTATTGATTTAAACTGTTGGGGATAAAAACAAAAATTTTCACAAAATCTTTAACGTGTTTTTCCTTTTGCAAATGATATCTTCAAGTTGTATTCTTCCTTAGGGCTACCAACAAACTACAAGGCATCTATTTTTCAAATCAAATCTTCATGTTAGCACAATCATCCCGATCAGATACCTGGAATTTTCATTGAACCGTTCCATTATTTGTTTCCAACTCAAATGAAGTGATGAATCGCAGGATCTTAATACATAAGTAAGTTCGGATAAATCTTCATCCCATAAACATGGAAAGAACATTTTAGTATGAAACAGAAGGTTTCAAATCAATACTACTGTGAGCCTTGCAGAAGTTCTTGATAATGTAAACCAAACCTGAAGTCAGGAAGTCCCAGGGTATAGCCAACTTTCATATTTCACTTGAAGCTTGTTCTTCAGTCCATACAAAAACCTTTGGGCATTAGTTATAATTTCCTACCCAAAACACTTTTCATTCATATCAGCCGAGATAATACCTGTAGGAATTATCTTGTTGAAAACACAAGAGTAGGGAATTCTCTTCAGTCAGATTCCTAAGAAAATATGGCAAAGATCATATCCTTATTCATTGATCTCAGTCTGCTAAAAGCGCGAATTTAACTTCGAGAAATCCTAAACCATTTCTCTTTATATCATACAATTGGCCTCGGGTGATATTTCTGTACGCAAATCCATGATACTCGGCATAAGGTACATCCAACATGATTGGTACTACACTAACCAAATCCATTTGCCACTAGTGTTATCACCATTACCATTAGCACACAAATGAGCTACATCATCAATGTAATAAATCAATCGAATGGAACTGTCGTCTTCTCTAGCTTTCTCTAACAATTTTCTCTAACTTATTTCTTTCCCTGATGGGCTAGTCACATAAACAATCCAAAATAGCACACAACAAATACATTGTATGGTATGGTCCTATCATTCATTATTTTCATATTTTATTTGTTAAATATTTAAAGTTGATATTTACAATATCAATTACATGATGAATACATATGGAGTAAAAGATGCTAATAATTTTATTTAGTAATTTTTCAATATCTATCTATCTATCTTAGTAGCGTCTTCGTAAGTCCTATGACAGAATTCTTGACCATTCGATGACAGAAATAATATCTTCTAAATCATGATATACCATACCAAGTTATTATTCATTAACTATTAACGTCTTCAAAATTGAGCTTGCGACATAATTGAAAACGCACGGACTAAAGATAATTGGTCTCGTTCCTGGTTAAATGTAGACAATGTTTTTCATTATGATAGTAACATTATGACCTATAAAATTATGAGCAAGTTTTGCCCAGAAAACTTTTTCAACAAATTCCTCCCAAGATCTTCGGTTTCGAAATATAATACACGGAACTGTCGAGATCTGCAGGTACCGAGATATCGGACTGAATTTGCAAAAAAAGGATTTCATTACTGAGCCCTGAAGGCTTGGAATGATATACCTGCTGAACTACGTGAGTTACCTACCCTCAATAGTATCAAAAAACAACTGAAAACATATTTGAAGGGCTAGACTCAGAAGTTAAAACACAAATACCAGGAAGAACAGCGCTCGTTTATAGGGTAAATGTTTTATTTCGCTATGATATTTAATAATGATTTGAATTTTTTCACTACTTTCTAATTTTCCATAGTTTCGGCATGGATAGGTCATCACTGTTGAATGTCTTACGACTGTTTGTAGACAGACAGCCAAAGTTAGACGAAAACTGATTGGTATGATAAAGAATTTCACGAGCGAAATGAGAAAAATTATGCTAAGCTCAATTTTTCTCGAATTTTTTCTGAAAAATCTTATTGGAATGTCACTATGTATCTCTATGGCATGCTTCGTTCGACTTTTTATGCTAAACTAAACTACGAGATTCATCCTAACTGTTATGCTTTATTAAAAGCGACAAATGCAGAAATTATAACTAAAGAAATAGCTTTAAACGAGCAAAGTTTATCTGAGAAAAGAGACAAAAATAAGATTATTATATAAAAATAAGATATGTACTTTCACACTGGAAAGAAGATTTGATGAGCTAACTTGCGCATTTGAAATGGAACGCTTGAGGGAATATACGTGAATACATAATATCATAAATTAAGGCAAATGGCAAGACGAATTACATCACAAAAACAAAGCAAAAAACACAGTGCTGTATTCACTCACTTGTCGCTGCTGCCTCTCCATCAGTCTTTTTTCCATGAATGTTGATTTGTCTTCCTGCAAAACAAAATTCTATTCATAACTTTGGACAAGTCTATTTATGGCATAGAACAGAAAAACATTGCATTCGCACAGCAAACATAATCGAGATTTACAAAAAAACTCTTTCAGCTGAATCTATGTAGTATCAAATGTTACTAAATAAGGCAACACTATTGGGTTTGAATGAAGAAAAATGTCTACGTTCCTATTCAAAACAACCTTTCAGCATACCATTTACTTGAAGCTTCATATCCTTACGTGAATCTATACATTAATTCTTGCATGAATCTATACATTATGATACATATAGATATGAGCTGTAAAAGGTCTCTAGTCTCAAAAGGATGTATTTATGTTTATATCTATGCTACGTTCTGTTGTGCTATGTTACGTTATGTTGTGCCATGTTGCGTTATGTTGTGCTATGTTGCGTTATGTTATGCTATGTTAAGTTATGTTATGTTATGTTATGTTATGTTATGTTATGTTATGTTATGTTATGTTATGTTATGTTATGTTAAGTTATGTTATGTCACATCATGTCATGCCATGCCATGCCATGTTATGCCATATCATGTGAGGTCATGTCGTGTCATGTCAGGCTATGTTATGTTATGCTACATTACGTTATGCTATGCTATGTTATGTTGTAGTGCCTAATTTAAGGTAACTTTACAAGAATACACTATGCTGTGATAAGCTGTGGCCATGACATGCATAACTTTTTGTTGACCATGCCAAGTGAATCTTCAAAATGGCAGGTTTATCTATAACTCTTTGATGTTACCATACACAGTATTACTTGTTTTTCTAGTATACAATCAAGTGTTACATGAGGTTATTGTATCAAATGAAGGTTAAACAGGATAAAAGAAACTGCAGAGTTTTCAGTATTATCAAAAGCTGATCACACTTTTGAATTTCCAAGATGACACTCTCATCATCCAAGATCACACTAAAAGTGACACTTCCTTCCAGCATTATCAAAAATCAATGTATAACACCAAAAGATCAGTTTTCTCCTGAATGTCAAAATTTGTGAATCACAATTGGATGACACTTGCTCAAAGACCAGATTTTGCAAAGAAACTATAATAATAATATAAACTATTAAAGGATGGTAGTCCTTCTATTACAGTTGATTTAAAAGGAGCTGCCAAAATTAATGTGATGATGTGTTTTAAGTAACTGACAGAGCCAGGTCAACTTTTGCCCTATTTTTCTTGGAGATTTGTATGCATCAATTCACAAAGATACAAAGTGCTTGCATCACTTGGCTATTTCTAAAACAGTACCACCAATCACAATCACATAATATGTATATTGCAAAGAGCTTCAATCATAGTTCTCTCAGAATATCAAATTTAGGAAGCCCTACAATTATTAGACAGCCATATTTCTTGAATCAAACAAAAACAATAGTACTGTGCAAAAGTCATAACAGAGAATCACCATTAAACTCTATTTTTGCACAATGGTGTTATTGCCATTTAACTAAAAACTCATGTCAACATTTGTCATGTACTAACTTAACTTTCCATGTTTGCAAATATGTTGCAGATATGGATATACATATCAGCAAAAGTGATGGTTCAGTTATTACATGCCATACAGAAAAAGTACTCAAATCAATGTGACCAATAGCCACTGTCAAGTCTACAAATCAGATAATATTTTTGGCCATTCATCAAATTTGGCTTGGCAATGCAAAGTAAGCATCAAAAGCAGGGGATCTAGCATGATTTGTTCCAAGGGGTGCCGATGGGAATGTGTGCTTGCCTGCAACCCTTTATAGTGCCCCCTTTATAGGCTTCCATTTTTCACTGTTAGGAAACATTCTAATGCCTGTGAATATTAATGACTAAACCAAAAATCTTATCCAGTGGCAACACAGGTGATTTTGAAATAGAGGGGAAAAGAGAATGTATGTCCAGGGGTAAAGCCCTGAGGAAAATTTCTAGGATCACACCATTTTAATTCTAGAAAAATGCCCTCTATGAATATGGTGATATGCCTACTGAGTAAGAAACCATCAGCTGAGACCATGCATGACATCATTTATATTCATGTGAAAAACTTTAACAGCTGTTACACCATTTTTGGACTAATCTAGCTTATCACAATTTCACCATTTATGGGGGTTATTTATCATTCCCATATTTCCCATATTTATCTTTCCCATATTTCCCATATTTATCATTCCCATATTTCCCATATTTATCTTTCCCATATTTCCCATATTTATCATTCCCATATTTCCCATATTTATCTTTCCCATATTTCCCATATTTATCTTTCCCATAAACCCTATTGATCCATTGAAGATCTCTAAACATTTTCATAAGTATGGGTTAAGAGCTCAGGATAAAATATCTTGGAGCTTTCAGTCCTGCTCAGTTTTTGAAGCTGTATTACAGTGTTAACATAATTCTTTACCAAATGGAAAAGTGGTTTACCAAAAAATGCTGCATTTACCAACAAAAGGCAGAAAATTTAGGATGTTGCACCCCCCCCCCACAATCCTCATTGACTTGTCCCTGATCAAAAAAGCACTATAAGCATTTCCATGAATATTGAGAATCTTCCTTCACTTCATAACACAATATTCTGTATCCATGTTGATCTTAGTCACGATTCAAATAACAATTTTCTAATCATGAGCTAGCATTTAAGCTCTCACATGTTTTGCTGTGTGCAAGGAGATATCCCAAATCATAAAACTCTAAGCCATGTCTGAACCTCTAAATACTTTATATCAAGCAAATTAAGGTGCAAGGTGAGAATTGATGTACACATGGTACAAGAGCTTTATGGTGCAGACTCACAATGTTGTTCTTCATGCTTCCATGAAAGTTTTTATTTTCAATCTTTTCCAATTTATTAGCTCATATCAACAGACACATAAACATAAAAGTTATGACACTATTGGCATGGGATGTTAATTGTTAGGTCTTATATCTAGTATTATGGGCCTTTCACAGATTCTGTCATACCAAATTTGTGATTGAGAAATGACATTCAAACTATATCACTAACATTAACTACTATGCACAACACATTTAACTCAAATGCAACTACACTATTCTAAAGTTAAATATGAGAATAGACAATACTATTGAGAAAGGGAAACCTATCAAACAAATCTAAGTTTCATTTTTCTTCATCATAAGCAGAATCAATTCTAGTTTTGCTTATTACTGCTGCTCTTGCAACTTCTCATGGTAAAACACTTCATTCCATAACTACATGACTTGCAAAAAGAGGTTCTGTATGCTTGTATTATACACAAATTCATTTTCAACTTCCATCAATGATTGACCACCATCCCCTAATACTAAGCATTGCAGAATCATCTAAGGTAATAAACTTCCCATGCTACACATTGACCAATCTATTGATAGTTAGATCTTTTGCATTCTTCTCACTCTCACAACACTAACCTACATCCCCTTACATTCTTCTCAATCTAGAAATATTAGACCACAATATTCCAAGTTTTCCTTGAGCAAAAGAATTTCAAAAACTATTGATTACTAATAAGACTCTCTGTTACCTTAGTGTGGGGCTTCTTTTCAATATCTTCAGCAACCCCCATCTTTATTGCTTTTGGTGTGGGGTCTCTTTATAACAACTCAAATTGGGATGGAGGGGAGACCATGGGTCACTGATTGAACAGAGAGGTTGTCTGCTACTTTCCCCAGTTGCTTTTTTGTCCATATGGACCTTACTTACTTTATACTTCATTTGTAAAGGCTTGTCTGTTGTAAGTGTCTCTCATAGTGGGAACCCAATGGCTTTGAGTTTTTTTCCATTGTGAGAGGTAATCAATAGCATATAATTGTGTTTTAATTTTGACTCTATTAAAAAAACAGGCACTCTATGGCATTCCTTCTTAAGTTCTAAAATCACACTGATGGTAATAAATTATTCAAATGTAGCCTCTACAAGGACTTGTACAAGGCGATTATTACTTCCTTGCTCAGAACTATCAATAAGGGATATTTCAAAAAACCAATAATCCTGCTCATATTCTTCACACATTCTGTCACGCGATGTTGTAATTTCAATGACGTGATGAACAAAATTCGCGACAAGAGTCCTAACTTGCCTAAGTAATTGCTGAAATTCTACTTAAACTTTATACTGGTCTCGCAGTCATAAGCAAATACAAAGCTAACTTGCGGTAAATACAAATGTACGTGGTAATACAGGTTGTCGTACACTACCAGTCTAATTTTCTATATATTCCGATGGACATATAGACATTTTACGTAAGGGGGGGGGGTAGAAAGTTCATAATAAGCCTGTGAGCAATTTATGTATCAATGATGCCGAAACATATAACTTTACAAAAAAAACAGAGCGCAAATGAAGCCAAAAAAATAACATATCAACCTTCTTGCTTACGCCACCCAGTGACACAACAGGTTTTCGTCTATGCTTTCCATCGAAGCTGTACATTTTTATTTTTCACTTGTTCGCCCTTTGTGGAAATGCAAATATACCGTTATACGCTAAAATAACGTCTAGAAAATCGAATCATTTGCGATAATATGCTGTGTAAGGCTGTCATCTGCATTTTGTCTCGACTTCATTCTGATATTAAAGCAGTGCTCCTTCGCAGTTCCAGCAACACTGTAAACTCCTATTTCTATGGTAAACTCTAGCAAGTTCGAGCAATTTCTTCCCGGCCTTTCCTGTTAATGGTATATTTAGAAATAAATGGTTCCAAACAGAGTTTCTAAGTAGCTCTGATGCATAAATATAGCTCTAGCAGTTAACCTTGATACTTAAGTCTAAAAGTAAGAAAAACTAGCCTAATCAAAACTGTGGCATACAGGCCACTTATTACACTGGCCAACACATATTTTTCATCGGAAATCTCAATAGCCGTATCCTAAGGTATTTTTCGCGCTGACCTCAGATGTGTATTTATCTTTCCTCTAGTACATCAGGTTTTTCAGATAAAGAGGACCCCCTATTTCACGAAAACAGAAAGAACTTCAACTATCCGCATGAAATCGCTAAGTTAGTGCTATGCTTAGTTTTAATATTTGCTTCACTGTAAATAAGTTTTTAATGGATCAAATGCAACAAGTGGAGTATTTTCCAATGTACTTTGATGACATAATGTTTTTTGAGCTATTTTTGATTTTTGTGGCTAAGATGGATTTGTCTGCGCAAATTTATTTGCGTTTAGCATCAATCAATCAATCAAACTTAAGCACTCAATCGATCAATGAATCAATAAATCAATTAATCAATCGTTCAATCATTTAAACAGTTGAAATGTCTTTTGAAACCTCTATGGCAAAATGGCTCTACAATGCAAGAACCATACTGAGAAACCCTACTATGCAGGTAGGAAGTTTACGATCAGAACTCAGCTGCATTCAAAGACCACATACAAAGATATGCAAACGATAGTTCAGTTGCTCTCAGGGTGACCAAGCTGAAAATTGCCAACTTCATATCATATGTTCTACGTGCTATTGTAGATTATAGAAATCTGCGATGCCATTTGCAATTCCTATCATATGTTGAGAGCACAAGGACCATCTCCAAGACTACCATGTCTGGCATTAAGATACAAAGTCTCCTAAAGCAAGAATAAACATTTGCTCGTGTATCCCTACTTGGATTCTTCTCATAGACATGCAACCCACGGTGTACCGGTATCTTGATAGTCCAGAAAAGACAGTCAAACGCATATTACAAGCATAAATGTCACATAATAGTGTATGGCATAACGTTATGGAAGTAAATTAACTTTTTTGGAGTTTAATTATGTTCATGAACGTTTTAGAATTGCTTTTACAGTATGGACCTTTGCATAAGTTAATAAATTGAATGGGAAGTGAGTAAAGTTCACAATGAAATGGCCGCAGGAAAGAGAAATCTGCTCATATGGACATAAGGAGCGGACAATCAACTCGGGATAAGTACCTATAACTCAGACTGTTGCAGGGTCTCTCCATTTTCCCCCTCTACTTCACTTAATATTACGACCTCTTTATTATGGTTCTATTAGTGTTAATTATTATGACCCAGTTTATGGTCAACTTAATGGAAGTGTGTTATATTTGATGTAGATCTAGGCAGATTTAAAACATCGGTTAATTATGTGAAAACTTTTCATCCCTCCTGGAAACTAAACCTGACTCTAGGCCTCTGAAAAACTTATCTGTCCTGGCTTTCTTCTGTCCAGTTTGTCTTAAGTTCTATTTTAATCTACGTGAATATGCTTATCACCCATTTCCAAAATCCTAGCCTGTTATTTTTTCTACCTCATATAGTTCTACGCGGCTCCAACGGCTATCGTTTTTGTATTCATGCGCTTAGTCCCTAGGACTGTTGACCACGTGCATAATCCGTTGTTTTTAATTTTAGAGTCTTTGAAGACATTGCTTTCATTTATTTGCTGCGTGCGTTTATTGTATAATATTTGCCTTTTAACAATTAGTTTGGGCTGTCTAAGGCTATGTTCACATTGCTCCGTATTCGTTTTTATCCGTTTTCATTTCGATCCGTTTTGCCTGTTCATATTGCCCCGGATACATTTGAATACGCTATGAAAACGATAAGTGTTCACATTGCTCCCCTCCAGGTACAGCGGAAAACGGCATGTTATTGAGTCTTATACTAGCGTTTTCAAAAGTATCCGTTTTCGATGTTCACACTGCATTTATGCGTTTTCAAAAGTATCCGTTTTCAAAGTGCGTTTTCAAAAGTATCCATTTTCATAGCGGATCAATGTCAACGCAAGGCAAGAACGGATACTTTTGTATCCGTTTTCATATGAATACGGAGTAATGTGAACGGGGCCTAAAGAGCTATCAAAGAGATCACGCGAGCATAGTATGCCTATAGGAATTAATGAATTGCTCGTGGTGATTGTGCTTTGGTATAAATTGGTCCCTGTAGTCTCCAAAATTATTCCATTTAAGTACACGTCTTGCAGTTTTGTTTTCCTTTGCCTTTTTGTGCCTCTTCATTTCCGTATCAGCATTGGCCTTTCACCTCTCACTTATGATAGGCTATTTGCAAGCATTCAGATCTTTATTACACTTGAATTTCAACATGGCCTTGCAACCATTTTTTGCCAAACTTCTTGACATGATATGTACTTTGGTAATGAGTGCGATAATTAGCTCTGTCTACCAGTTTCTTCATGAGCTACTTTTACTCCTCTCAGGAGATATTGAGCTGAATCCTGGTCCCCATAATGAAAATTGTGTACGATTTTTCCATTGGAACCTAAACAGCATATGTGCAAGAAGTGGTATAAAGATGTCACTTATTGAGGCGTATAATTCTATTTACAGATGTGATGTTATAGCCCTGTCTAAAACCATGCTTGATAATAAAGTGCGAGATGACGAGGTATTCATCGAAGGATTTAGCAAAGAAGTATATCGCAACGATCATCCAAGCAATATAAAAATTGGTGGTGTCTGCATGTACTTTCGAGAAGGCTTACCTATTATGCGTAGAAAGGACCACAAATTATTGCAGGTTGTAATTGTCGCGGAATTAAATGTAGGACGTAAGAAAATATTCGTGGTTACTGTTTATCGTAGCTCTAGCCAGATCAGTGAACAATTTGAGGTATGTTCATGGGCAAACTCCAAAGAACCGTAACTCGTTTACGACAGGAAAATTCAATTGCAATAATAATAATGGGAGACTTTAACTGTAGATCTTCCTCGACTTTGGGAAGGGGACGATGATCATCCTGAAGGGTTAGCTGTAGACGACTTTTTAGAAAAATCAATTTACATCAATTGATCTATGAGCTCACAAACATACGTGATGAAAGTATGTCTTGCATTGATCTTATTATAACTGATCAACCGAACCTGTTTGTTGAATCTGGAGCTCACCCTTCTTTGGATGTGCGTTGCCAACATCAGCTAGTCTTTGGTAAGTTGAATTTGTCTTTGCTAGCTCTACCACCTTACAAGAGGACCGTATGGGGTTACGCTAAGGCAGACACTCAATCCATTCGCAACTGAATTAGTGAGATAGATTGGAAATCACGGTTTATAGGTTTCGACTCAAATGAGATGACTGGTGTTTTTACCGCAACGATTCATTCTATACTATCGTCGAACATGCCAAACAAAGTTGTTAAGATGAATGATAAGGATGCTCCATGGATGACAGCGGAAGTTAAAATAGCAATAAGGCGCAAACATAGGGTTTACAGAAAATTTTTGCAGCGTGGTAGACAGCTAGAGGAATGGATGAAAGTCCAGAAAGTTAAGAGAGAACCCTCAAAACTGATTTTTGATGCCAAAGAAAGATATTACTTTAGGCTAGGTAGAAAGTTGTCCGATCCAAACAACGGCATTAAAACATATTGGTCTGTCTTAAGCAGACTAATGAACAAGGAAAGTATTTCCGGTATTCCTCTCATTCTAGAAAATGGAATTTTTGTAACTAACGTAGCAACTAAGGCAAACATATTGAATAATTACTTTGTGCAACAATGCACTGAAATACCAACTGGTAGTACAACACCTAATTTTCTACCTTGTAGCAATGCATTTTTAACAGATATAGTCATTAACAGATGTAAAGTTTTACCATTAATACGTGCCCTTGATCTCAATAAGGCCGGTGGCAGTGATAATATTTCTATTCATATCATTAAAATGTGTGATGCCTCCATAGATGAACCCTTATGCTTAAGTTTCGAACAACCCTTGGATACAGGAACTTATCCATCTGATTGGAAAAAGGCGAATATAGTTTCTATTCATAAGAAAGGAAACAGGTAGGATAAAGTCAATTACAGGCCAATTTCACTTTTACCAATTTTTTGGAAGATATTTGAAAAAGTTTTGTTTGATGAGATTTATCAACATCTATATGTGAATGGAATACTAGTTCAACAGCAATCATGTTTTCGTCCAGGAGACTCCACCATTAACCAGCTATTATCTATAACTCACAACATTTACAAAGCATTTGAAGCGCGTAATACACTTGAAACTAGGGCTGTCTGTTTTGACCTTACCAAAGCGTTTGACAGGGTCTGGCATGAAGGTCTTCTTTTCACATTTAGATGTTATGGTGTGAATGGGAATATCTTTACCTTCATTGAGAATTATTTGGCTGATCGCAAACAACGGGTTATTTTGAACGGTAAATGCTCTGAATGGGCAGCGATCTGTGCTGGTGTACCTCAAGGCTCTGTCTTGGGTCCTCTGTTCTTCCTTGTCTATATAAATGTCTTGATTGCTTATTTGAATTGTGACGTGAAGATGTTTGCGGATGACACATCACTCTTCGCGGTTGTAGAGGGCATAGGAATGTCTGCTGATGAGCTCAATGCAGATCTTGACAAAGTTCAATTATGGGCATAGCAATGGGAAGTGCAATTTAATGCAAATAAAACCAAGGATGTGGTCTTTTCATGCAAAAAAGTACAACCATGCGACCCTCTAGCTTCACTAGGCAATGATAAAATTGAAAGAACTTCTCAGCATAAGCATCTTGGTATGCAACTTGACTCTGAGCTGAATTTTCAAAGTCACATCAATGAAGCTATTGGAAGAGCAAGACGGGGTATAGGGATGATAAGGTATTTGTCTAGGTATGTTTCCAGGGAAGTACTAGGCCAAGTCTACAAGCTATATGTAAGACCACATTTAGACTATGGAGATATAATTTATCACAAATATGATCCAGAAATGTGCCTATCATTTACGCAAAGGCTTGAACAGACACAATATTCTGCAGCTTTGGCTGTTACTGGTGCTTGGAGGGGTACAAATAGGCAGAGGCTTTACGAGGAAGTAGGGTGGGAAAATCTGTATCACAGGATATGCTATAGAAGGATGTGTCATTTCTTCAAACTAGTAAAATCTCGATCACCAGGTTATTTGTTAGGTGAAATCCCTCTTGAACGTCAGGTTAGTTATAATCTCAGGAATGCCAGGGTTTATGAGGTACACCCTCCAAGGACCAATCGTTTTTCGAACACTTATTTTTACAATATCTTGTTCGAGTGGAACTTGCTAGAGGAAGAGATAAAAAATCCCATATCCCTTTTTCAATTCAAAAGCAAATTACTAAAACTTAGACCTCAGAAAAAATCCACTTATAATATTTGTGATATTGAAGGCGTTCGATACCTCACAAAGTTGCGTTTAAAATTTAGTTTGCTAAATGAAGATAGATTTAGTCACAACTTTGACAGTCCGACACCCTTCTGCACTTGTGGCATTGACAAAGAAGACTATGAGCACTTTTTCCTACACTGTTCACAGTTTTATTTGATACGTCAGAATCTCTTTGGTCAGCTCTCTAACATCCCTGGTCTAATTCTAAATTTAGATGATAAATCTTTGCGTGATTTGCTTCTGTTTGGAGATTCAAAATGTAGTGTTGCTAACAATCGGAAAAATCCTTGAAGCAACAATTTCTTATATCAACAATACGAAAAGGTTTTCTAGTACAAATTGAGTAAAATTACAGTAGCAGCAATGTTGTGTTAACTTTTATTGCTTTATTGTTATAACTTTATCAGGTTTCTTGTAAAGGAGTGCTCCCATCTGCACCTGTTCCACTTGGCCTATCATTATAAAATTTTCGACATCCCATTGGGCGGTCATATACATTCAAACTTTTGAGCTATCACCTGGTTAAAGGTGCTTTACGGTGATAGAGTCTCCTTTTTGAGACACCTGGTTGAAATTAGTTAAAATTAGTATTTTCTTGTCTGTAAGTTCCCTTTGTCTTGGTAAAATGTAATATATGATTATTGTAAGTGGCCGTTGTAGATGGAACTCGCTGACAAATTGTCCTTTCCTTCTATGGCAGCCACGGGTGATGTAAGTTTGTGTTGTCGCTTTTAATTCTTTGCTATATAGAAAAAAATCTGCTCTATGTTAAGATTCCCAAAAGTTATTAGGCACTTATTCAGGCTACAAATGGTCGTGGATCCCCAATGAAATTTCTGGGATCACATTAACATGGGTAAATCTTCTGCATGTTGTATTTTATTCAACAAAAATTATTTAAATCAAATAGATAAACAGCATGTGAAATTATTTTATAACAATGTTTCAACCTTGCTTACTTTCGGTGAAATAGGTGTCGACTGTATCTCGAAAATGTGACGTGTACGAGAAAAACTGACCACATATCCGAAATCAGAGCAACAATACAGCTAGTGGAGTATACTAAGTTCTCTGACTGATGATTATAAACAGTGGAAGATTTGTCGACTAGTGCTATTTGTCCCGAGCTAGAATAAATTAAAAGCCGCTCAATGAGAACGGATATCCAGAAGATTTCCTTTTTGCTTAATCTATAGAAGAACTATCTAGCTTTTCATCATAAAAGCAGCGTGATGATGAAAAGTGTTCGTTTTATGTAAAAGCCAAACTTGAAGGACAAGTAAGAAATTGTATTACAGGTTGCTTCCTCTCTGGGAAGGCTTGTGTTGCTTACAAAAATATGCCTGATCATGCTATCATTTGCTAAAAACATTTTGTATTGCTACCAATAAAGACGTTGTGCAGTTTATAAATGTTCATGCCATTTTGAAGCTGGTTAAGAGGATGCACTACACAGAGACTGGCATATTAGAATGACGCAGCATGCTCCCACAAGCACCATGAACAAAAAATTCACTTTGAGAGAGCGGCCACCTGATTTATGTAAGGGCTCTAATGTTAGAATGAAATATGACTCAGATTTAAGAAATTATCTCATTGAAAATCAAGGATGTACCAGAACATGTAATAATTTTCAATTTTATTCGGCAAGTGACATGTACATCAATATAGAAAGAGGACATTTTACAGCAAATAGTTTCATAGACCTAAAAATATCTTTAATATTGTCGATCATGGTTTATTTATTGTTGAAGCAAACTAAGTACAACATTCAATGCCTAGAATTTTATTAGTTCAAGTTTTATCTTAGGAATAGTCATCAATTTACAAAACTTCTAGGAGCGAAATCTAATAGCGGCAGCATCACCTGTGGCTGCCCCAAGGACTTTGCTCCAGTCCATTACTCTTCGTTATCGAAGTTGGAAAACGCAGCTTCTGAATGACTTTAAAATCAGGACAACAACGAAGAAAGTCCACATGATATCAGTATATTCCATTATTTGACCATTCCATAATTAAGGCTATTCCGGTGTGACTATAAACGTTTCGAGGTAGGATCAAGAATCATGTTGGAAAAACATATCAATAAACGTTAGAAGACAGCACCGGAGTAATAACGAACGTGATAGGGAGCATGAAACGAGGCAATATCACGTCCGTTATTACTCCAATGCTCCCTCTAACGTTCATTAATATGTTTTTTCCACGTGATTCTTGATCCTACCTTTAGTATTCAATGCCCTCCCCTTAATATTTTTTAAACTGATGATGGCTCGAGTCGAATCGAAACATTTATAGTCTCACCGGAAAAGTTTTAATTATGGAATAGTCAAATATTGGAATATACTGAAATTATCTGGACTATCTTCGCCGTTGTCCTGATTCTTCTTTATCTATTTACATGATCTGTCATTTGTCCTAAAGTACTGAAAATTTTGAAAGTTCCTTTCTCCAATTGTATTGAAAATTCTGCATCAGAACTGAACTGCAAACTGAATATTTTAAATTTATGGCTTCAGAGCTCAATAATTAGGACCTTTTGTGACTGTAATCTATACTCAAGCAATGGTCATAGTTAGATCAAGAGCAAATCTCAGAAATATCTGTGAAAACTTAATGAACGCTCCTCTTTTCCAGATTTGATGACACTTCGGTAGAACTCGTAGACAGCACTATCTCAGTACCCAGGTTAGCAATTGCCAGTTGTGGACTTATCAAAGCTTAAGTCCCTTCAACGTAGTCTCTAGTTCAACAGTGATTTTAAAATATGCAAAGAAGTTTTCTTTGCAAACAATGTCCTTTTTACCTTGCATAATGATATTGTTAAGTCACATTTTTTATATTTCTGTTCCGCATGGGTAAACCGTGCTGAGCTCTATCTAATTACACTTCAAATATTACAAAATCGAATGGCTAGAAGTAGTGGGTGCGACACCCCGGCTCAGAGTAAAATTGCCAAAATTCACATTTACTGATTTTTATTGCAGATTAAAACTTCGTCAAAATGAGTCAAATCTTGGCCAAAAAGTAAAGCAAAAGCATTTGCATTTTGGCGAGAAATGACCAAAATTAAAATTAACTGATTAAATTTGCTAACCGGAAAGGACGTGATTAAAAGTGAAAAGGAAAGAATTGTGTTTAAGTCTCTTAATAGTCTTGCTCTGGGTGATCTTGTTTTGTAAGATATTTCTTGCACACAACAGCTTTTGATTGTTTGTAATTGCATAATAGATAGTTTCTATATAATCGTAATTAGGCTCCTAGTACATGCAATCTTCTCCAAAGAACAGGCACCAATTTACCTACTAACATTATGAGTGAAAAACTGGCTTTATCTTAGTAGAAATTATCCGTTGAAGCTAAGAGTGAGCGTGTGCCCACTTGTTAAATAATGTTACTGACAGACGCAGAATTCCTCTTCTCTCGTTAATTCACCAGCATGCAGCACTGCAGTGCTAGACTGGAAACAACCGATTTTTACAAAAATGCTATAGTATCGCTAAAAAGAAGAATTTGATGCGCAAAATCTAAAAAAATTGTAAAAAGCCACTAAATATAAATGGCTAGGGCTGGAGAGCGTTTTACCAAGTGACACTGATGCTACCACTTTTTCTGACCTGTTACTGAATTTATTTATCATTTTTCTTCTTTCAAAAAGACAATTTTTCTTTCATTTTTCATGTTATCATCTCTTATTTTATCCAATCCATTTATTTGTATTTCCTTTGCATCAGCAGAGCCTTCATTATTTGAGTCCTTAGTTATGTCGTAGCAGTGTTTTATAATTTGCAATTTTACACGAAATATGCACGTCCAAAAACTTTGTGCAATTCTATAGAGAGACTACACAAATTAAACTGCATATCTTATTAAGAGAGATTTTAGTTAAAGTAGAATGTTGCCTATATATCGTCATGTCCGGTATAATGACAAAACATGCACACTTTCAATGCTTGCTCGCCAGGTTCATATTGTTTATGCTTATATGGATACAGCGACGTTGTTGTGACTCCAAGAATAGGGCCGGGGAAGTCTGGTGATATGGGGGTCCATTTGTTAAGAGACAAAAATATTATTAATCGAGCCAGTAAAATAGTAAAACAAAAGAGACAAAATGAAATAATACATGTGGCAAAATCAAACTTCATACAAATAAATTTTCTGGAAACACTGCATTCAATCGAAGCAAAGTACAATTTATCCTCATTCAGGCAATTTGTTGCTATGAAGTATGAGAGATGAAGTCTGCATTTATGAAGTTAAAAGTTTTTAAGTTCATTTGAGGTCTGGGCTATATTTTTGCAATTTCATCATAGGAAGCCGCAATAGATAAAGCATGTCTCATTTTCCCGGGTAATTCTAGCTCAGAGCCAGGAATGATTTAATTTTGGAAATCTGGGGAACGAATCAAGGGCATCCTGAAGATCGGTTTGCTTTGACAAAATATCACATATATTCATAGCTTACTTACTCAATCTACTGCTTTTGAGACAAATATTGAATCTTCAAATTTATAGGTGAGGCATAGTCAAGTTATCAAATGTATGATGCATCAACCAAGTCGGAAATTTGAATTTTAGGTTCGCCAGGTAGCTGGGGAATACATTTCTCAGCGTTGCTTGGGGTCATTCATTTAGTACGTACGCACGAAGGGGGGGAGGGGTGGGTCAAGCAAATGCGTACGAATGCGTACAAGGGGGGAGGGGGGTTGGCACATTAAGTACGTACGCTAAGCAAAAATTATAACTATCAGCTTTTTGTAGACTTCCTGCAATATTTTCATTTACAAACGACCCATCACTGCCATTTAAATAGTGTACTAAGTATTCAGTTGAAATCACTTCTAGTACAGTGGTGTCAAACATACGGCCCGCAGGCCGAATCCGACAATGTGGCCCCTAGGAATTTTGAATAAACTGAAACCTAGTGATATTTTTCCCATTGTAATAGCCGCATTTGCTAGTGGCATTTACAAGGCTGAATAAACAGTTTTTTGCCGTTGTCTAGCATGCCAGATAGAAAACATGCGATGAGTTATGTATATTTGAAAGCCCCTACTACCTAGCCCTCTTGGGTTCCGTCAAACTACCCGGCCATTGTGGCGCCATATTATGCCCTATGTGGCCCTTGGACCAAATGACTTTGACACCCCCTGTTCTAGTATAATGCAATTTTGTTTGAACAATATTATAGATTTTTTCCTGAAATAGATATCTGTAGTGATCATTTTCGTGTCTCGTGAATGCATAAAATGTCCTTCTCCGTGGTTTTGGATGTCTAGAAAGTTTCTTTTAGAGATGTGGGGGGGGGGGGGTCAAACAACCAAGAGTACGTACGCAAAAGAGGGGGTGTGTATCAAGCGTACGTGTGCGTACGAGGGGGGAGGGGGGGTCAAATTTTAGCCATTTTGGAGCGTACGTACTAATTGAATGACTCCCTTCTCAAGAGGTGCCTTTGTACTTAAGAGCGGTTATCTATTGTAATTTCAGTGTCTTTTTTCACTAAACTGATCCGCTCCCGAAAATTTGTGAGAATATGAGATGTGTGTAGGAACCTCAATAAAAAAACTCAAAACGGTGTTATTTTGATCCTGGAAAAAGACGAGTTCCAGTGGGCTTCAATGATAAATTGAATACGAAATAAACAGAGAAAGCTGGCTATCAAGGCCGTAGCTGTGAAACATCTTGAAAGCACTTGAAAAGAAGGAATACCGTCATCTCACATATTTCATGCAAGTTGCAATATCCTCATTGCTTTCTTCACCATCAAAAACTTCTCTCGGTGTCCCCTCCTGGCTACAACATCCCTGAATAAAGGGATATGCCTCAAAATAGCAGCCACGAGAAAAAATGTGCAGTTCAAAATTTTCTGGGAATTACTCTCCAGTCCGGAATAGAAGGGGGTGGCAATAAGCGGGGGGGGGGGGGGTTGGAAAAAAGTCTCAAAGTAAATAGGTGGGGGGTTGCAATAAGCGGGGGGGGTGGAAAAAACTCCAACGTGAATGTCTATGGGGTGGGCTGTTATAAATGGATGTGGAGAGAAGACCAACATATGCACTGGATAAAAAACTTTAGCTTTTGAAAAAAGTTTATTACGTTTATTACATATTTCTAGCATGCAAAAAATGTGTCTCTCATCGGCGTTCATAATGTCATCATCATTGGCACAACTGTCGGCTGCGTTTTCATTTCTTCTTGCAGCACTTACACATTTCACGTTAGCATTTTTTCACAACGAGTTACTTTCGCCGGACAATTCTTGGTCTGGTTGGGAAAATTGCCTCTTGACTCAAAGTTAATAAGCGGGGGGTTGCAATAAGAATGTCCTGGTGTGCATTTTTTGAAAAAATAAATAGTCGGGGGGGGAGTCTATTCCGGACTGGAGAGTAGGTTATTATGTAAGCTACATCGAATAAACCTACCCATCAAATAGGCCCTCAACCAAAAATTTTAAAGATAAATAAGCCCCTAGGGGGCTAATTCAAGGATTTACGTCACTAGAACTGTTTGAAAGTAGGGGCTTACCTCCCACTGCTCATGCGCAGGTTTATGCGTTAACTGGTATTCATCAGAACACTTTCTTTTATTGCAAGCACTTTTACCCAATCAAGTTGCAGTATTTCAAACAGGCCTCAATAGGTTTCGCATGACGACGGTTCAAATTCAAAATTCGCTTAATGGCGGATCGATAACTTTATGTTTCGTGCAAGTGTACCAGGAAAGTCTGCACCGGCTTCTTAACTATCGTCATTTAATTCCGTAAAACGCTTAGTAAAAAGCAGCAATATGGTCCTTGAATCTCTTACTCTTGGTAATAAAGTGGATATCCAGCGGAGCGATGGTAAACTTTTTTATATACTTGTGGAATTAGGCCAATTTGCATATCTGACAACCTTAACTGGATGTTGACCACTAAAAACATTTATTTAAAATAGTAAGCGATATGTTTTGCATCAAGCACCTAAAAATATGAATCGTTAGCTGACATAAAATTGCATTTCTTGTGGGAGGAATCGGCAGGATGCTGTTGTTTTGTTTAAATCATCTTCACGAGGTTGCTATTCTTCTTGGAGTTTTATTGAACACAGTAGATTAGTGACCTGAGAGCTGGCAAAGCATAAAACATATAATTTGTATCCTTGCTTGCAGTTCCCAATATACTCTTTCTTTTCCGCACCGTTGTCTAGAATTGTTTGCAACGCCATGTCCCCCTTGCGAAGGAAAATTGTAGCCCAGCCTATTGATCTATATCAAACATTTTGTGTTGTAGTTTATTGATTTTCCACATTTATTTCTGTTGCATTTTGTGGATTTTCCTTATAATGTTACATTGCTCAATGTACAAGTCTTTGCTTAACATGGGTGAAGAAATATGTAGCGCTCACCTTGTTTGCTTCCTAGTCGTAGGCAAATCGTACCTTGTGGATAAAATCTCTAGACTCTAGTCATAAGCTTGATAGGCCCAATCCATTGATGAAAACTGGCCGGCCTGTGAAGATTTAGGTTCATTTAGCTTGATAGGCAAGTTGCAATGTTTGGTAGTGCCTTTTAATACAACATGTGGTTGATATATTGTGACTATTGCAATAATAGTTCAGATATGATGCCACTTTAAATATGATAGTGCCTAGACCACTATTTGCACTGACTAGTCTTCACCATAAGACTTAGTGAAGCTCAATTTTTATGGCTCTTTTGTATCTTTCATAATTGCAGAGCCAGAAAGACACATAGCTAAGTAAAGAGTAGAACTTGTAATCCAGCATAATCTTGCTTGGTACAGTAAACTTGCATAATTCAGATCACATGGGACTAACTAATTCTATCTGGATTACAGGGAATCCACATTAGGTTTAACATTTTTGCAGAGATGCCACCCATTTACACATGACCCTGTTAAATGTCTGATGTTGTTTGGAGGTCACCCCCAGGATCTACAGTGTCCTCTTTGCCTGCAGCAGGAAATTAGGCCTGTAATTGATTATAGCATAAACTGTAAGGATAGGGTAGCACAGTGAGGAGCACATCTGTGTTTATTATAATGTTTGTAAAATTTTTCATTTGGATTACGGTGGATGAATGGTATGTAATTGTAGTAAATGGACCAAAATATATAGTCAGTTTAGATTAGGAGATCCAGATAATGAGACGTATTTTAGTACATTTTAATAGGTAAATAAGTGGACTTAGTAATTCTGTCTGGAATACATCAAAATGCTGATACATCCGGTCCAGATTATGTGAGCTTGACTGTAATTTATTTTCTTATTTACATATGAGAGCCATTATGATGACTTGAGATAAGGAAGAGAAGCTTAATGCATATATTTATAAGAGGGTAGGCAGAGTCTAAGAAATTGAGAGTAGTATTAATTATGATGTGATGAAATAGGGTAATGATCATTTTAGGTAAATAAGTTTGTGGCTGGGATTGATATCAGTAAGTAGCAATGTAGTATTATAATTCCTTTATTTGGGTTCGCTTCTAGCTAAAGTGTAACAAGACTAACCAGAAATCAAATACATATTACTTCTAAATTTGAAAGTATGAAAGGATAGGGGATAGCCATTGAAAGTGGAACAGTTTTAGACATTGCTGGAATTATTCCTTAATCTTGTGTTTAATTCATAATTTATAATCTAATTTATAATTTGGTAATCTACAATTGTTTCATGCCATAGAAAACTAGGTTATGGAACTTAAAATAGTTTTCTGTACTGCACAGACAATATTAGCCAAAGAGTAACACAGCAATGGAAGTAATGGGTCTTTGAGAGGAAATACTCTCAAGGATATGTTGATTTGCAGCTTCTAGTATATATATCATATGGCTTCACTGCTCATTGATTTGATTCTGTGTTTCAAAATAAAACTGTATTTCCTTGTGAAAACTTAGATGTTTTAACCTCAGGTTTTAATTCCATGAGCAATTTAAATTAATAGTTTGCATAATAGCTAGGCCCCTAATGTCTTTGTGTATTTTAGTTTTGCTGTTGATATTGCAGGGAGAGTTCACTCTGCTATGATAAGTGGTATAAACAAAGAATTGAACAGTGTGATGGTGGAATGGTATGAGAATGGTGAAGCAAAAGGAAAGGAAGTAAGTTTTTGTAACTACAGCTACAGTAGTTATATGACATACATAGAGTTCTATTCCTTTATCCAAAGTTTTATGTGTATTCTGTGACACTCATTTGGTCATTTCTTGACCCAGTCCCACAATCTAGTGCTTCCTTGTGAACATCATCTAGGTACATCTTAGGATAATGTTTAGAAAACTGTGATAAAATTTTTATTTTATATGTTGCATGCACTTGAGAAGTAGTGGTTGGACAAGATTTTGTGATGTTACTAAGTTTAGTACTGTATGAAAAGTATAAATTGGTTGATCATATCCTTCTCACAGGATCTGGACCAGGTACATTCACATGATAAATTTATATATCCCATTACAGGTCTAGCCATTTGTAGCTGGTGATCACCTGCTTTGTTTGTTCAAGGAAAGCAATTATATTGTCTGCACTTCTTTTATAATTCTGAATCCAATTACCTCCGTTAGGGTTTCTTGAATTTTTTCAAGAGTTATGCATGCATGCCTTATGATATTCTTCATGTCACATCAATATCAAACTGTTAAATAACTTTACTGTGGCATAAAATTCCATGGTTTGATTTGTGTGTTTGGCTGAAAATTTACTTTTATTTCCTTCTTATGTCCTGTATATCTCAAGTAAATTTGTGGCCAATTTGACCTTCTCAGTACAGATGTGGTTAAGATTTGTTAATATCCCATATAAAAATAATTAACAGGTAATGTGTCCAGATAGGCTCTGCCTGATCTGCTCCCTGTAAGGGTTTAGTCTGTTTGTTTTTGAAAAGGGGTTATCCTTAAAGAGTTCACCCTCTGTTCAGGTGAGATTAAAAGGCATAGTGACTCAGTTTCTATTTATAATTATTCTATCTATCTATTTATTCTATTTATAACCTTTTTGTGATTTAAGGATGGTTATCAGGAGGGCTCATTAGGTTTACGACCTTATCTCTCAAACACAAAATAATACCTTCTGCATTTCTACAGGCACAATTGACCCAAATTTATTGTATATCATAGTGTGACAGAACTTAGCACAGGTGGGAACCCAGTAAAAACATTTTTGCTAATTATTGGTATCTAGCCATAACAACCTTCTCCATGAAACACATGCCATCACACTCAAAGGGGATTACACATGCCATTTGACAGAGATTGCTTCAATAGAATCATGGTATTCTCATGCCATAATTTTTAAGTATTGTATGCAGAAAAGTATTTATATCTGTCTCAGAATTTATTATTTGATTTGCTCCCACATAATTCTTTCTGAATCCACTTGAATGCTTATTGTTGTAAGATAATTTGATTTTACAGTTTAAAAAAGGTAGACAGAAAGCCTAATGATCTACTTTTTAGGGGGCATTTCGTTTCCTCTTGCTATGAAAATGTGATAAGTCCACATTAGAACTTCAGTGGTTTCATTTTTTCTGAAAATCAAAGCTTATTCATCAATGCCATCCTGCACTCAACAGCTGTTATCATGTGCATTATGTTGCATGTGAACCATTTCCATCACAGTAAAGGTTGAACTATATGTAGCATACTGCTATCATCATATATGCTGGTAGATTTTGTGTCACAGGTATAAAGCATGTTTAATGAGGAGCCCTGGTTACCAGTATTATTGCTATATAGTGTAATTTGTCTTATGCAGTGTAATTTTTAACACAGGTATTTTTTTGGCATATGTCTAATGCAGTGTAATTTCCTCAAAACTTTTACATTTGAGGCCATAGGCCCTTTTTCAGAATAGGCACATTTATAAACTATATACTATAGTATATAAATATAATTAGAAATTGCTCACTTAGCATCAACAAAGAAGGCAGTGTAAATGCCTACTTGCTAAAATCCTCAATGTCTAGCCAACTGCTATTATACAATTGTATCTCAACAGCTCAAGCTCCCAGGTGAAATATATGTGTTGATATTTTGTATTGTTCAGCAAAGTTTGCACTTTAAAGTTTACTTATGCTTTAAAATAGTGCTAAAGGTGAATTGAATTGATATCCATCCAAAGTTGTCTTTAGAGGCTCAACTAGTGCACATCTGTTGCAATATATCAGGACCCAGGCCTCTTCATTTAAGGTGCAGGCCTTTCCTTCAGTTTTAATTATTGTTGTACTGCTTTTAATAAGCATATCAGGCTTCAAGTGTTCCAAAAATTTGATAGGCATGAATTCATATTAGCCAAATGGGAAAATTTGTTTCAGCAGACAAAATATTTTAAATGTTTATCACTACACCATGCCTAGTATTCATGCTACTGTTTGAAGCCTCTTATTATACCATGAATATCATATGCATATTTTGAGGCTTAAGTTTTGAAAACAATCAGCATTGTTGAGACTCTTAAATTATTGTTTGTTGAACTGCATTCCCTTTGAACTTGCATGCAATTTTTGATGACAGAATTAAGAACTTATCAAAGTAGGTTAATAGCCAACATATATGAACCTTGGTTTTAAGAACCAGTTAAGCTAAAATTTTCTTTTCAAGCCTCTCCGCCTAAGAACACATTTACTTTAGGTTCTTGCCATTGGGAATTGCTGTAAAAGTGTATATGTAGAAACTGCTGAATTAGTATCATTATTTATCTAAAAGTAGCTTGACATGGATATCTTTTTCTTCTTTCACACTCAAGTTTCTTTTTACATATTATGAGACTTTTATGCTATTTATGGTATTTTAAAGTGAAATTTGCATGAAAATATGAGAGCCCATATTCAGAACTTTTTCAGCTTTTGCTTTGAGTACCATTTACATAAGAACCCATTTAGCCTAAATTGACAATGTCAGGTTCATATATTTGGGCTATTTCTGTATTTGAGTTATCCAGATTCAACTTTTCAGGATTTATTTCTTTACTTAAGGCATTTGAATGCTAAGAGAGAACAAAAATGTAATATGTGATGGGAATTTTATTTGGGCAGAAATGACTTATGAAAGTTCATTTATATGAGATAGACTGCATTCTTTATTCAAATATCAAGAGAGATTCAGAGCTTCTTGGAATTATATCAGAAATTGCACCATTCTCATGAAACTGGAACAAACTGCAGGATTATTTAACAAATAATTGCTTAAATATTTTATAAAAGTTCAGCTGTAATTCAATATTAGATTGGGGCCAAACTTTGAGGCTCTGCCAAAAGTTTATTATATTTTTAACTATGAATTAAATTCCATGCAATCTACATTTGCTTATTCATCTTTGACTCTTTATATGTTACATTCTGGTATTTTGTCTTTTCATGAACTGATCATGAGATTTATTATGGGCAGTATGCTTGACTGCCAATGCATCAAAATCGTCAGACTTTCATGAGCCTGACACTGACAGACCACACTTTTTGTTATTGTAACTTTTGTAATGGTTCAATTGCTTTGAATTTATCCAAGGAGATCAATGAGGTTGCACGTGTAGGATTGTTTTTGTTATTTAGAGTATTCGAGCTATTTTGCTTGTGCCCCATCCTTTTAGAATCTGTCACTGATTTTTACCAAAGCCATTTATGTATACCATATTTCTGCTTGGAGTGAGTGGTTGTAGTAGGTCTGATGTTGATTGGCTGACTATCAGTTTTTCATATTCTAAATGATGATTGAGAGCTTTTAAAAAATTTAAGAGAAATATCTTGTTGACTATTGTACTGAAAACATGGTTATTTGTTTCCACAGAATCTAAAAGCTGTCCAATATTAGATTCGTACATAATTACTTGTCCATTATTGGTTGAATTTACAATTCAGTTATGGGTTATTTTCTAATTTTCTCATTGCTTATTTATTTATTTGCCTCTTTACAACAATTTTTTGTGTTGAATTTGCAGATTGATATAGAGCAGCTCTATGCTTTGAATCCAGAGCTTGTCAGCATTCCTCAAAAACCAACAAGACAACAAGGAAGTAAACGTTATGCAACCCCTTCTGTTTCTAAGGTTGGCATTCAACGGTTTTATTATATGGTAGTATCTTTAATTAGTAAATGACTCAGTGTGTGTGTGTGTGTGTGTGTGTGTGTGTGTGTGTGTGTGTGTGTGTGTGTGTGTGTGTGTGTGTGTGTGTGTGTGTGTGTGTGTGTGCGCGAGTGAGTGTGTGTGCGAGTGAGCGAGCGAGCGAGTGAGTGAGTGAGTGAGTGAGTGAGTGAGTGAGTGAGTGAGTGAGTGAGTGAGAGAGGACCATGCTGAAAGTATTTGCTCGTAGACGTTATGTGCACTTACCTAGCATATGTATGGCATCACTTGCAGGCAAACTGTAAGCAGTTCTCAACAAGTTTTTCTTAATCCAAAATTTGAATCAAACTTCTAAGTGACACTTTGAGCGTATAATGACTGTTTTGGTGAAAAAAGTCAAGCGCATCATTTTTACTTCATTCTGCACAAGAAAGTATCGCAAATCTATGGTGGAATTGTCAAACCTATTCAAAACGGCATACAGTGGGAAAAGTAAGAAATTTGATGTATGAAAAGAGGTCGTGTCGAGCACACGTTGTTTGTGAGTGAATAGAAGGAAAGTTATAGTCCTAGGTAGCTTCCTTTTTATTATAAAGAAGTAACATTTTAATGCCTGTCAGTAATAGTAACTCAAATGACAGTCTACTCTATACATTTGCTATAAGTGTATATTGGTAAGCCTGAATAGACCATTTTTACGAGCTATCAGTCTTGTCCTTTGAAGCTGTATTAGTGGTACAGATCGAATTATCGAAGTATCGTTTCCGACTAGTTTTTCGCATCATTCGATTCCAACTTTACAGGCATACTTTTTTAATTCAACTAGACAATCGTACCGTGTTTAACTCTTTATTTTCCATGGCTGTAATATTGGTGCACAATATTAATTACGGGAACACCCCCCTCCCCGCTCTTTTATAATCCAACGCTAGTACTGGCGTATCCTATGCAAAGGGCTTTGTTGTTTTTACTTTTGTCACTAGCACTTTTGTCCTTCTAACTAGTAGTTACGGCTTTGAATGGTGCTTTCTGTGCAGGTAAGGATCACTATTTGAGAGGTTAAGACAGGAACACGTAGCATCGCTTATTGTTTCAATAGTTTCATAGTTGACTTCGGTCACATTGTGCACACTAGTATTCATATGAGCATTTCTGATTATCTGACTGTTTAGATAAAAGGATAACTTTGCTTTGTACATGATGATAAAATGTTTCCTTGTCAATTTTATATCTAATTTCTAGGGCTATTAATATACAGACAAACCTTTTTAGTTAGTATTTGCCACACACGATTCTGTTATTTTGAAAGTGAATTGTTTTCCAAACCTAAGGCGTTTTTGCTTTATTTTGATTGCTCTTTTATAGCCACCCAAAATGCAAGTTCAAGAAGCCCAGCCTGTTGTGTCTCAAAGAGGTACCTTCATGTTTAAGTATAATGACAGTCTTTTTTTCTACGAAGAACACAGTTGATAGTCTTGAGTAGTAACAGTTAAAGAAACTACTTTAAGACGCTTGCGACTGGGCCACTCCATGCCAAGTGATGACACGTGTCCTTCCTGAACCCTCCTCTACAAATATCATTTATTCTCACTCCATTAGTGTCAATGAGGCCTAAGGAAATGTGTAATCCCAGGATTCCTTTCCCGTATATTTATGAACAAAGTTATCTTAAGGGTTTTTCGATATTTTATGTACACGAATGATTTATATTTCTTATTGCTAAGTTTGCGAAGTTTCTGAATCAAAATGTCCTGAAAGTGTTTTGTAAATGGTTTCAATCCTCATTGCGGCTATTTTTACATTTTGGTGAGAGTTCAGCTTATAGGAGCAGGGAATTCAGATTTTTCTTCAACTTTTGTCCTTGCGACGTAATGTTCAATCAGAGATATGATCTTCAAAGTTAGCCATAACACTGTGACTCATCAGAGTCCTGGCGCTATTGTTCAGGCTATTCCACAATCACCCTAAGATATATCAACTATAATTCGGACTCCATTTGTGTAGAATGTTTCAATGGCTTAAGCTGTTTCATTAAATCACCTTTCTTTATCTGTTCCTGGTTATCTATGTCATCAACATTTACTATATGTGCTCTAAATACTTAGTACACCTCATCTTCCCACGCCTTATTCTTTTTTCACTAGTTTGTATTTCCTCCTCCTTGTGGTGACTCAGCTACGTTACTATTCCATATTCATCATGGTTCTCTGTACTCTTTCATAAGCTGCAATTTTCCAGGAATTTTTGGCCAATAGCCATATGATATGATACTTTTTTAATTTAACCTCTGCTGGCTGGCCATAGCATAGAGTTTGTTTCTACCTTTAACCTCGCCATGTACCCCTCATCTGTGTACTTTTTCCTATCCTTCATTAGCCTGACAATGATGATCAATAAGTAGGGAATCTCGCTGAAATAATTTGATGCGAAACTGTTTTTGAAACTATCTGAGTCAGGTCATATCATTGGTATCTTTTCTGTATATGTAAGTTAATTGCCATTGTCTCTATGAGTTGTTTTCGTTTAAACTGGAACTTAACTGAACTAGAAGCTTTCTCTGGTATTGAATAGTGTCTAGTTGAGTTGATGGTCAAATTCTCTTTTCACTTTATTTTTACTACGTCACCAACCTTGTGATTGTAGAAAGTTTAGGAATAGTATCATTTTCTAGTTGAGTTTGAAAATGGCTTTTCATTTCGGCTTTTAAAACCAGATAAGCAGAAAAGTATTCTTCAAACGTATATGGATTAAAGGTTTATATCAGTAGATATTATATGACAAAGAAATGGCATGCCACAAAAGCAAACTCATCAAGTAAACATGTAAATTAGTAAAAGTTTCAACAGATCTCAACTTGGCATTTTTTCATTTTATTGGGCTTTACGTACGAAACCTCATGTTTATAAAATGGTATATAGTATTGACAGGTTGCATGACGATAGATAGCCTTTTGAAATATGCTTACTTTGACGTGGACTGGCTTGGCTATTCAAAGAGAATTAGCACTGCGTTGTATTGTGCTACATTGTTAATTCACGGGTCCCTTCTATCACTTAATAGGTCAGGTATTTTGTAGATTCAATATATCATCGGTCATCGTACATCTGCTTTTGAGGTTTGTGTGCTGTCAGCGCATGTTAAAGGTCTGAAGTGCAGACACTATCATGCTGTTCAGCTTTTCCAAAGTACTTTTCCAAAATGCATACTTCATTGTGATCATAGTTTTTAAGGAGATTTCATAGCTTTAATAGCTCCAGTTTGGGATATATAATGCTTAATGTCGCAGCCATCAGATCCACAATAAATTTTTGAAATATCTCATAAATTGATTTATTTTCGAAATAGTTTAAGAGATTTGAAATCCATCCCATATCTTTGGAGTGCAATACAAAGCATATTACTGCTGTTTGAGTGAGTACTTCTGCGTATACAGTCAAGGTTGAGAATAGACTATTTTTCTTCTTCAGGTCGTAGGTTGACAGCAGTTGCGCAAAAAGCAAAGGAATTACAACCACAATCGAGAGGATACGACGGCACTGAAACGCCTGACGAAAATGTTCCACCTAGCAAACCACTGGCATCTGAGAAATCTAATGCCGGTATTGTCAATGTTCTTACTTACTTTTATTTTCATATTATCATTTATTCGTTCATTTATCTTTCATCTTAATGAAGAATGTAGAGATTGAAACATAGCACTTGGAACTGTTTTTGGACTCCCGTTCGATATGTAGAGTTTATAAGTATGTAATTTTCACACATACTGTTAACGTTTCTGATGCAATTAGAAGTTAAATTTAGACTGGAATAAGGACTCTCATCATTTATTTTGTTGTCCCATTCCCATAAGCATTGCAATCCTTATAAGCATTGCAATCCTTCATTTCTCTTGTTTTACCCCTCTTTTCTAGTCAAAGCGTTGTAATATATTCCGATCGATTAGCAAAACTACCAATCTACTTGTTGTCTTAGAAGGAAGTAGAGTTTTTCTCCACTTTTGAAAACTGCGTATACTTACAGCATTTAGCAGAGTTTATGCTCTTCTACAGCTGCATCAAGAAGACGATCAAATTGTGTTAAGGAAGTTGAAAGACTAAAGAAAAATAGAGAGGAAAGGAGGTAGATAAAAGCCCTTGCTGTGTGTCAAAAGTCATATGTGCCCATGAGTTAAATTCATTTTGCAATGGATAAGAATATACATGTCTTTTGCTCCTTTTGAGCTTGAGGACGGCAAAGTAATGTTTTATTCTTAGCAATTTGAGCATCCTGAAACCCGTGTGCCGCAAGGCATGGTTTCTTATGAATCACAACGCCGGTGAAGTATATATAGTTCCTGCATTATTTTTGGCAACCTTTTACTTTGTTTTAAAATCGTAACTCCATGACACGTACACTTGTAGCAGTCTCATTCCCCAAATAATTTTGTTCTGTCGAATGATAATACCATTGGATTGTTCTTTTTTCGTTATGTTTAAAGTACCTGGTAAGTGACCATACCTTAAAGTAGTTTGAGAGTTATCATGTAGTTTTGCATTGTGAATAAAAACGATGAATTTAAGTCGTCTCTCATTTTACCGTTATTATAGATGTTGCATCTCATTTCTTTAGGACCTAGCTATTAGCTACTTGCTCGATAAGTGTGACGCTGCAGAGCATATAAGCAATCATTGTGTTCTATCTTTGTTATAGACAAAAGCAAAATGAAGCAAGAGAGCAAAGAGATAAATTGCAAATGGAGCTTGATCCGGGAAATTCAAATTGGGAATTTCTTAAGATGATAAGGTTTAATTTGTTGTTTACTTTGCTTTTTTCTTTGTATTTTACTCAAATTGCATAGTATCAGTATGATATTTTGTATTTTTGCAAGGCATTTACTGTATATATACTGTTTAAAATGTGACAGAAGCAGATATAAAAAGGACATGCTGAGTTAGTTACATCATTGAAAATGTACTCAGCCAGTTTGTGCCTCGATGTTTTCTGTGTTGTTTTGATATTGTATCGATTGCATCCGTGTATTTAAACAGCATTCAGTTAGTTCATAATGTCTCATTACGCTTCAGGGAATACCAAGCTGGTTTACATGGCAATAAAGCAATGACTATGAATGATCCTGTAAGCTGACTGTGATTTTTGTCCTTTATATAACTGGCATTTTCAAACTTAACACCTACATTTATTGAATAACAACATGGTTTGCAATATTCGGCTGTAGGAGTTTTTCATACTTTCTTTGCTAGATTTGTATGTAGGCTTCTTTTTCTAGTCAGTAAGCTAGTTTTTTGCGAGCTTATGAAAATTTTTCTACTCTGTTAGATCGAAGAGCATCAGATTTGTGTTTGTGTCAGGAAAAGACCTCTGAACAAGAAAGGTTTTTTAGTCTTTTCTGTCATATTTTTTCATTTCATTTTGCCATAGATCATATTCACTTTTATAGTGTTCATATTCGGTACATTTGAACTGTACTTACTGGAGACTTTGGCTTTTTGGAGTCATGAATTAGAGTATTGATAATGGAGAATGAAAATATTATATGTAGGCTCAATCAGACATCTCTACTCTTTCTGTAACCTTTCAGCTATATTATTTACGTTCCTCGACCAGAACATCGTCAACTTTCTGATGAGATTTCTTGTACTCTATCTATATTTATGTTATTCATATTTTCTTATTTTCACTAGAATTAAAGATGAAGGAAATTGATTTATGTACCCCAATCGACAAGCAAACTCTTTGTGTATGTTTTGTAGCTCGAAATATTCACAGATTTTTTATTTTTGTACTTTATTTTTAATATTGCTGCATACAAGCCTGTGAAAGTAGATATTTGTTGTGATTAGTTCGTCACTTTTCACATTAAACTGGGAAACTGACTGCAGACGTGACCGCAACATTGATCAATATGTTAAAATCTTAGAAATGATTGTTATTAATATCATTATTAGATGCCCTCTCTTACCACGGGCTTGAGAGATACTTTTCTAATAAACCCTGACATTTTAGTTGATAATCTTGGCATTGTAGTTATATGTGAATGTTTAATTTTGTCAATTTATACATTGTACCTCATAAGAATTTGTTCGCACTCTGAATATTTCGTTTAGGTTCACGAATGTAAACTGAAAGTGGATTTGACCAAGTATCTAGACAATCATAAATTCCGGTAGGTCTTTATTGCAATTTATATTTTATACATTGAATTGTTAAAGACCTCATTGTACCAAAATCCCTCGAGCTGTTTCTTGAGTGTGGGCTGCCACAATTTGGAATAAAATGTTTTTCCTGCCCCAGGAAGAATCGAACCCATAGAAACACAAAAGTATCATGACGCAGAGTCCCGCGCTATTCCACTGCACCACAGAGGTGCATTGAAGTAGCTGAGGAACTTCGAAGGTCATTTAGCCTTTGGATTCCAATAAGTCGTTCACTCAACTGGGACACTAGTTATGTTCGGCGTAATACCTTCTTTAGAGCCAAACATACTGTATACCAGCTTTCTGCCGTATATATGGCAATATATTGATATATTAGTATGTGTAGAAGGGAAATTTTACTTTTCAAATATACGTCCAGTAGCGTACAATCCTTTCTGCGTTCATATTTGGATTTAGTAGCTTATTATACCAGATATGGTTTAATTAGAGATTTCTACTAAATAATTACTTTTTATTACCTTCCTTCTCTTTCAAGTTTCCTTCACATTTTAGGTTTGACTATGCATTCGACGAGACTTCAACAAATGAACTTGTGTACAGATATACGGCCAAGCCGCTTGTTGACACAATATTTAATCAAGGAATGGCAACTTGCTTTGCGTATGGCCAAACTGGAAGTGGAAAAACACATGTAAGAGCTTGTTTGCAGTATTGAATATTGTAGAATGACACCTAATGTTGTAGAGCAATCCTGGATGAGATGTGTTGTTTGATATTATTGCATGCATGATTTTTTAAGATCATCTTTTTTCTAATGACTAGAAATAATTTGTATCTGTGTCAAGGCCAATTATAAATGCATTCAAACATTCTATGCATTGACTTGCCTATTTTACCCACTAACTTTAGATCATTTCGCTCATTCCCTTTAGATATGTTCCACTAATTTGTTTGTTGCACATATGTATTCTAATTTACCTACTTTGTACAATTCATTTAAAACCCTGTATTCATGTTTGCTTATCAAAACGCCATTTTCTTTATCTTCAAGTACTTCAAGAATTCATAAAGCAAACTAAAGCCATTTTACTTTTGCATTAAGCACCGTTTCTAATTATGGAACTTAACTCCGCGACCAAACAACAATATTAATAGGTGTTGTTTTGCGACTAAGTCAACAAGTTAAGTCACACTTTCAGATATATCTGTGCAACATCACTTGCTAAAATTGAGCAGATGTTGCGCAACAATCTTGCCACATTTAGCAAGGCCTTTACATTAGTATTATATTGTAGTTTATTCAACATCGTTTGAAGTGGACTATTTGTTCTCTGATTTTATTATTTGGAATGTGCTAGGATTTTTGACGTCACACTTTTTTATTGTAAGTAGTACAAAATCTTTGTTTTAGACAATGGGTGGTGATTTTAGTGGGAAAACGCAAGGAATATACAGCTTAGCAGCAAACGACGTATTTAAACTTTTAAAGAGCGCCAAACACAGATCAAAAGATTTGGTTGTGTCATCAAGTTTTTTTGAAATATATGGTGGCAAGGTAATCACTCTTTCTTCTCACTTCTTGCAGAAGCTCATGTCAGTGGCATTTTTTATGATATAGGAAAGTATGATTGTTGCCAAATTGTTATTGTTTATTTAACATTTAGTCCTTATCGTTGTGATATAAATTTTCTCTAATGTATTTAGTATTTAGGTGCAGTGGCGGATTTTTGCAAATCTTGGGGGGGTGGTAAAGTGACCGACTTTAGAACATTTCAGCTATATGCAAAAGTGCGTGCTAATGTACTTTACACGGGTATTTGCTCCCCTGATCCTTCCCTAAAAATCAGCCACTTTTCAGAGTTTCTCTTAGCTTTGAGTGCCAAATTATTTGCACAATTACCTTTGAGATGTAGCTACATCCACTTTTCATGTCAGACAATATTTGGTGATATCGCTTGTTGTAAACCTTTGAGAATTTAGACTCACTAGATTGTTCTGTAGAAGACGGGCTATAAGTGTACTTGTAGACTGCAAGCTATCTTTGTGTCAAAGTTTTAGTCCATATTGCTCTCTATCTTTTTGCATATCTCAGTACTTCTGGTTTGATTCATTTAGTTCGTTTTACTGGCTATCATTTCTACCTATCATGTTGTTGGACTATTAAATTGTGCCATGATTTCATATGGCTCTAGTTTCATCAATCAATCAATATTTCTCTCCTTTTAATAAAAGTTACCCGTGCTGCCTGTGTTGCCTGTGTTGCATGTGCTTCTCATATTTTTTTAGAATTTTTTTAGCCTACTTTAGTGCTTTTGATATTGCTTGCGAAATTGTTTTTTGCTTATTGCGATTAAAAAAAGAAAAAATATTAATATGCAACGTATTATATCAATATGCAAAGATGTTAGTGTTTAAGCGCGTTTCTTTTAGGTTTTTGATTTACTAAATAAAAAGAAAAAACTTCGTGTTCTTGAAGATGGGCAAGGCCAGGTTCAGGTATGTCACAAATTTTTGTCACGGATTGTCATTGATTCATTTATTCTTTGACATCAGATTCAGCAATGATCTGCAGGTCCTGTTCGAAGTGCTCTTTCGAGAAATTTTTCTATTTGTTTGTTATTGTTATTTATCCTGACTGCTGCCCGCTAAAAAGAATACATGTAGAGGACGATAGACGTAATAGAAAGGCTCTAACAGCAGAACAGATTCTATAAACCTACATAAACTTGAAAATGTATCTCAACATTAACAAGAAAAGGTAGTTTTGACATATAAATTTGGTTATTGCAGCCAATTTATGCAGTATAATGGAAAAGTAACTGCGATTTGAGACTAACTGATGATACTGTAATGGATCATGCCAATAATAATTTAAAAGCTAGAAGAATGTCCCCGTAAACAGCACAGTTTTGTCCTGTCAATTTGTGGGGTTTTGCAACCGAAGTTATCATGCAGAATCATTGTTTTTGCCCTAAAATGACTTCTACAGACTAACTACTATGTATGCTATGCCCTGGAGAATTCAATATATTTCACGGAATTGATGGCCTCATTACCCCTCTGCAATGTTTTTCATCTAACTTTTTCTGTCGGTCTGTTGCTCTATCTGCCTTACCTCTCTCTTTCTGTTGTCTCTTTCGCTTTTTCTGTCAGACTCTGTCTGTCTGTCTGTCTGTCTGTCTGTCTGTCTGTCTGTCTGTCTGTCTGTCTGTCTGTCTGTCTGTCTGTCTCAAAAATGGATTTCCGAGGAGGCCAATAACTTTACTTCGTAATTTATACCAGGCCCAGTAAAATGTTGTGAGAACAGAGTGATGAGCTTCAGATTGGTTTGATATAACAAAGGGGGTAAGACGGGATTGTCCATTGTCACTTGTGCTTCAACATCTACACAGAACAAATATAGCGATAGGTTGAAGGAAGAGCTGCTGATGACTTGAAACTAGGATTTGACGGGAGAGGGCTTGGAGGCACATATATCTGCAAGCTTCCTCTATACGTTGATGATGTGATTCTTATATACCGTGGCCAACAAGCACTCCAAGAGATGCTAAAGTTGTACAATGAAATATGCGGATAGTATTGCCTTGTAATCAATGTTTACAAGACTAAATCCATTAAACTTGGCAGGTATTAAACCTTAGTATCAATGGAGAAAATGTGCAAAATGTTTCTATTCTCTTATCGAAGAGCTCCCTAAGTGAAACTGACCTGTTGTTTTTATTATTTCAATGGCACAAGCACAACCTAAATCACAACCGTTTAACAGTACAGAGAACAAGTACTCAACAAACGCTGTGACGACACTCACCACTATCACTGAGAGTTGCATTCACATTTTCACACATGTATTCAAGTCGTTGCCTAGGAATGGGCGTAATATTAGGGTAAACTGTTAAAAAAGCTAAGCATAATTACTGTAAGACTGAGCCAGAGCTATGCTTATAAAAAGAGATAGCATATTCAGTAAAAATATAGCTAAAATTTATTATTAGAAATAAATACCTCCTTGGACTATTTCAATCACGCCCCTCCCTTGCCCCCCTCCCTAGTGTATATTTGTAAAATTTCTTTCATGTTTGCAGTATATATTCTCAGTCCATTCTGTAGTATTTCAAATCTGATCCATAAATTGTGCTATAATTTTTGCAATCATTGTGTTTGCTATTTTTGATATTTCTGCATTGTCCTCCTATCAACAAATTGAGTTTCTTTGAACACATATTTCTTTTCATTACTTCAATTGGTATTCATAGGTTGTTGACCTGCAGGAGGTTATTGTTCATAATGCTCAAGATGTTTTCAAACTGATAGAGCGTGGTATGAAAGTGAGGTTCGTGTATCTGTCATATTTTTTATGGTCTTGCAAATTTCAGTGCTCTTATATGCATCATTCTACTTGCAAAGGTGTACGAACCTATTTAGTTATTTAGATTTGAGTTACAGTTGGAAAGAGCATGGACATTATTTACTATCAGTTTTTGTTAAAAGGATCAAGTCAGAAATTGCTACTAAATTAGACTTTACTTTGTCTTGTACTTGCTTTGACTTCAATTTAACTTCTTTTTGACTTCACTTTGTAACTAGTATCAACACATATATAGAGCCAAACAAAGTTGTTTTACCTCCATGTCTCATTTCATACCTGGATAAACCATGCTCACCTAGATTGTCATCCATCTTTACTTCGGACATTTTGCCTTCTGATGTGATAAACCTATTTTCCAATCTTACATTAATACATTAATGATAGACATCTTTGAATGTTGTAAGATACCTTTCGATTTGCTGACCTGTACAGCAAGTGCTGAAGTTAATGTTTTGGCGTCTGTTAATGATGACATTTGCTATAAAAGTTTCTTTGCAGTTCACATTGGCTGCGGCCTTTCTTGGGTGTTTAGCTAATATATTCCTTCATTATCTCCTTGTTAAAAGCAGGCACATAACTATAGGGGATCCAAGGGATCCACGTCCCTGCTAATCTCCTCAAAATGATAAAAGTGCCCCCTTTTCTCGGAAAATTTCTAGACTGTGTATTACACTTTTGTTAGGTTGATCTGCGTATGACAATCATTAAATTTTGAAAATAGCGACATCATGAAAATTCTTGTAATACTTCTTCCATTTCTAAAGTGGAAAATTTTATTTCAGGCTGTAACCTTTTTCAAAAAGTTTTTTGTATGCCTTTTATGGATTAGACCCCTGCTCTCGAAAATGCCGAGTTGTACACTGAAAGAGGAGCCTTTATATGTCCATTTGCTTGCTTCTTAAAGGAGAGTGGCGGAGTTTTTGACAATAGAACCTATTTCATGAAAATCAATACGTAGATGCAGGATCTGCAAGAATTTTTCCAGTATCTCTTTTCATTTAGACGCTAGGAGCTGATAAAGTTAGCGGAAACGCCCTTTTCCGAAAAAGGACGGTTTTGACTGCGTTTTCTCTCGCGGTACTTCACGCAGCCGTTATGACGTCAAATGTGATCAGTAGTCTTACAAGTCTCTAAGTATAATATAGGCCGTAAATGCGCGATCATGTTAAAGGTATGTACATTTAATTTTAAATCGCTAAAATTGTCGGCACATACGAAAGTGAATCGATGCAAGATTTTGCGATTGAACCGTTCACGTTCGAACCAACCCCAGAATCGCAGGAGTATGGTAATGCAAACGGTTTATCATCCTCAGAGCCAGAAGGCAAGATAGAAGATGCGAACACAGAGAGATTCGGAAACACACTTTGGTAAGTCAATGCCCATATACTAGCAAACACAGCTGCAAAATAAAAATGTCAAAGCCGTTTAATATCGTCATGTTTTCATGCCTGGGTACTTTATTTATAGCAGGCTCGTAAGCATTGAACTTGAAGTTTACTTACGTCCTGAGGTGCCTATAGGCCGAGAAGGCCTGTGCTGATGAGAGATTTAAAATGAGGGCCAAAGCCGATGATCAAGGAGTGATTGGTATTACGAACGACGCCGAAGTAAAATCAGTCTGTCTCAATATAGCTGTCATGGACACCAGCATTTGTCAAGCTATTGAACAAGGAGAATTCCTCGCCTACAAATCTGGAGTGTTACAAAAGGAAGAGTGAGAGCGGAAGTGAGGATGGTTCTTCGCTACATTACAGTACTTCATTTGGATAATCATAGCTTTCCTATCTCAGAATCTAGAATTATCCCTAACCTATTCCCTCTGCAACCCTTTGTCCCACTTGAAAATAATTCGTGTAGACAGATATACATACCCTCCGTTCGACGGCGTGTGTGCCATCTTGACGGAAGGGTCTGGTATTATTTCGTTTTAACTTCTCTCATGTATACAATACAAAGGATTTTATTGCAAATTCGAGATGTACATGAGATGTACATTCAAGTGATATACAGTTAATATGCAATTTCAAGTGTACGGATTCTTAATATCCTCCCAATTGACGATTCGAAGGGTCTTCGGGAAAGCTGAAAAAAGTCCTTCTCTTTTCTAGTTTGGTGCAAATAGAGGCTTGTACCGTACCAAGCCACTTTCTGCTATCCTGTAAATAGATGTATGCGCTGCAGTGGGCCATTTTGCTAAGAAAACTTGACAATTTTTGCTGTGCTCCACATAGGCCACTGTTGGCGAGAGAGAAACCAGTGATCACATATGACGTCACAGGGCGAGAATAATTCTCGGAAACGACAGAAAACGAGAATTGTCCCGCAGGGGAAATCCGTTAATTACTCCAAAACTAGCTTAGAAATGCAAAAACGAACATGACGATGGTGTTCAGCATGAAAAGTACCATCATATATCAAAAATTAATATTTCTTTGCCATTCTCCTTTGAGAAAGTTCATAAAAGCAAATTAATTTATTCCATGAAATAATTTCTTTCTTGATAAGTTTTCCTCTTGAGGGTAATTGAAATGAGGTATTACTTTACCAGTCTACATTGTTTTGTCGCTATAGAACCTCAGGACAGACATCTGCCAATCAAAACTCATCAAGGTCACATGCAGTTTTTCAGATGATACTTCGAAAACAGTGAGTATTATCATTTGGTAATTAAACCTACTGAGTTATCTTCTCTCGTTAAGTAACTTCTTTTGTCATGTATGTTTCCATTCCTTCTCCCAACATAGGCGCAGAGTAAGCCAGCCATGAGCCTAGAGTCCCTCAAAAGTTCTGGCGAATGGTAGATTTCCACCTAGAAGTTGGGTCTGGCTAGATAAATTGTTTTTGAGAATACTAGTCCATGCATATATAGCCTTGTTTGTATTTACTTTGTAGTGCTTATAAAACTATTTTGTTTGTTTTGGTTACTATTTGTGGACGTTTATTTATTATCGTTAAGACTTAAATTTATTAGCTTATCAACAAGATGCGGGAAGTTCACTTCAATTTGCAATGAAATTGTCCCTGAGCTTCCTCCTTGCTAAATTCTTATCTTTCAATTTCAATCTTATTTCTTGATCCGTCATTTTTGTATCTCAAAAAGCTCTTCTTTTCTGTATAGCGGTTATGGTAAAGACGGTAGCATGGGACCCTTACATGGGAAGTTCTCTTTAATTGATCTTGCTGGTGAGTATCGCGGTTATATCATTATACTCATTCATTTTCTTGTAGAGCAATTAGGTATTTAATTCACACGTTTTTTAAGAACCTACTTTATAACGTGCCTACATTTAGAAAGCTAAGAAATTTGAGCAACTTGTAAAGACAGGGTCCATATCAAGCTTTTCATTTACGAATATTTTCTTGACAGCAAGTACTTGTGAATTAGTAGGCCCAATTGGCCAGAATTGTGTGTAATCCTTATCGCAGGTGTTTCGTAGAGCGGTCTCGGTTGAAGCTATATTTAAGGCTGTATTCTCTACAGCATAGATTAAGGTATATAAAGGTATCTCAAGATGCATCAGTGCAGTCAAGATGATAAATTTCTGTTTGATGTGATTCTCATGTGTGTTTGCTACCTAATTTTTCATTCTGTAATCGGCTGTCTAGGTATCTCCAGAAATGATTCTTAAAGAACGTCATATAATTGTTTAGGCCTTCGCAAATTGGATGGAGATTGATTTGTTGAGGGAGGATTCAATTCCACTTTTCTCTGAAATCTGACCGCAATGCTTTGGGCATCCAGGGTATCTTTATATAGGGATAGGAGGCATGAAATCAGAATTTCGTTTTATGCGTGTCTTTCTGGTCGTATCAGCATGGAGCAAAAAGTTATGTTTCACTTCTTCGCCAGGTAACGAAAGAGGTGCTGATACATCAAGTTCTGATCGTCAGACAAGGATGGAAGGTGCTGAAATAAATAAGAGCTTACTTGCGCTCAAAGAGTGCATAAGGGCTCTAGGAAGAAAAGGTGCGCATCTGCCCTTCCGAGCCAGTAAGTTAACACAGGTATGGCGTTGAAGTGTACGGAAGTCTCCCTCAATCGTTTGTTTTCACTGCCATCTGACAACAGTTGAAAAAGATGATTTTTCATCAGCGTAAATTGCTTTGAAGGACTGGCTTGTCCTCCGAATATATTGCTCTGAATCATTTTTTTTATAGTGGATCTCCATGCTATAGATGATTTCTTTGGATAAATTCATTTCTTGTCCAGTTCACATTCCTTTTTTCTTTGAAATAAAGAAAGTTTGATATTCCCCATAATTTGAATGAATGCAATCGTATTGTTTTTGGTTTCGGATTATTGTGTTTCTCACAGAAACCAAACGGTAGAAAGAGACCCCATATATAAAAATATTTGCATGTGCGAGCGTGTTTTTTATGCTTTGGGGAGCATGTTAGTTTGTTGGTATCAACCTTTTTCTGGCATCGGGTTTACTTATGATTGATTGATTTCAATGTATCGGATGTATCTTGTGTGCTAATTCTCATAACGTCTTTCTTGTATTAGGTTCTTAGAGACTCTTTCATTGGAGAAAACGCAAAGACGTGTATGGTATGTAAGAGCTGAAACATTCATTCGTTCAATTCCTTTATGTATATCCTTTATTCAGGATAGCTAGATGAGTGATAGAAGAGGGAATCTGTAAATATCCCTATGAAAATTTGCCAGACTTGATACAAACAGGTGGTTTCAGATCTCTTGAAAAAGCAGGGCTCTGTTTTCAGTGTAGATGGTCGCTAGAAACATAGTTATGGAATAAATGAAGGGCACAGTTGTGAAATAGTTCCAAGATATCATGATGGCTGTAGTTTTCAAGTTTGATGGAGTGACTGTAAAACCTCAGATGCAGACCTCCGTCTCGAAATAGCCTCCATTCCAACCCATTACTTCCAATCTGAATACTAGCCAAGATCAGATTTATTCGGCAAGGAGCATTTGGATAAAACTGTTAGTAATCGCGAATTGCTAAGAATCTGTGACCAAGCGCATTAAGAATTTGGAGATTATTAGCAGCGCCTGAGGATATATCCAATTACAGAATGTATTGATAGTTATCATTGAAGAAAGCCATTTTGGCCACTCTATTCAACTCATAATCCATCTTGATAATTCTGGGCATGATGAATTTTCTGCAGGAGAATTGACGGATAAATCTGTCCGAGTTCAATGCAGTTGCTTTTGTTTTGAAAATTTGTTGTTTAATGAAGTTTTGCACTTTGAAGTCATGCTATTTCAGAGATGTGCATTATTATTTACAGTGTGTTCTGGTGGTTTACTTGTTCATGCTATTTGAAGGATGCAGATATAAATTTAAGTGATATACACATTGTTGTTGTAGGCAGTATAAGGTTCAAATCAGGCAAACATTAAGAAACATATGTAGGTTCAAATCAAAGAGTAACATTGAAAACTGTTTTCATAAGAATCCTTTTTATTAAATTGGACACAAATTCGTTATTTATGACACTACCTTAGCATCCACACTGAAAGCAGAAAATATATTTCTTGTATAAAAATAGCTTGTAATGGAAACCAGAAATCCCATTGTTAGATAATACTTTCCGTCCATTCCGAGCCTGGATACATGTTATTAAGTAAAGCAGACCTTATCAGCTCCTGGGGTGTGCTCTCTTACCCCTTGAAAGGCACAAGAATGTGTTAATGACTATTATTCTCCTTTCAATAGAGACACCTTATATTTTAAGATTAAGGTGATTCTATGACATTTAACTGTAGAAATAGCTTTTCCTTTATTTCCTCAAGGCGTCCTTGGACTTTTTCAAACCTCTTCTAAAAGTAGACGTTTGCTATTAGTATGAGTTTTATTTGCTGATAAAGCTATATACACCTTTGCTTGGATAGGTTGCAGATTGGCTGATTAACGTTAATAATTTTTATTGATTTGCCTTCATTTTTGCTTGTGTATGTAACACTCCGGTCAATTTAATATTGATCTCTTCATTCTATTGCAACTTAGATCATTTTTGTAGCATTCCTTTTTAATTGTGTAAGTTAAAATCTCACTATGACTCTAGAATGGTCCTTCTTTCAGCTGACATCTCATGCTCCAGCAACTGTACCAATTAGTTTTTATCATGTAATGTAAACGGTAGGGACTTTGCTGACATTGATTCGTTCGTGATAGATTGCTACTGTCTCGCCGGGAATGTCTTGCACAGAGAATACATTAAATACTCTTCGATATGCTGACAGGTATTTTGACTTTCTGTTGGCTTTTAATAATTTCTTTGTCTAGAGCCCTTTTTCATTTTTGCTGTACTCCTTTCTTCGCATCATCTTAGTGTATTTTAATATACACACATCTAATACACGCATGCATGAGGTCCGCACATGCACACAGTGTACTCACGCGTGCGTGTGTTTATGTGTGCGTTTGTGTGCTTACGTCTCTGTATGTGCACTTGTAGGATGTGCTATTTACTTTCAAGTTGTTGATTATCTACTGTGCTTTATTTTAAAAGAGTAAAGGAGCTTGGGCCAGAAGGTGGACCGTCAAAGAAAAATAACAATGGTGGTGAAGATGATGTAATTGGTAAAGGAAATGAGAAATACAGAAATGCCGAATTGGCAATGTTATGCACACATAGTGTAAGTCACTGCCTTTCCTGCTTAATGACATGTCCATTTGTGTTTTACGCTACTAAATTTGAACAATTTGATAGATTATCCCATGTTTTAATGCTGAATTTGATCTTCAGCTTAACTACCTTCGTTATAACTATATCATATACTCTAATGAGAATACAATAGTACCGCGCAATGGCAAAGTCTTGAGGGACTACTACATTATCATTTTATGGCCGTGATATTTGAATTTGTTTTATTTATTTGTATATGCCCATGTAACTATGTGTTCTTCATTTGATTACAGAGTAATGCGGGTGAATCTGATGAGCTGTATAATTTCCATGAAGCTGTTTCTTTACTTATTGAGACTGAAGAGCAGCTAATTGATGAACATAAAACAAGTATTGAGGTAACGCGTTCAATATCACGTGATCACTTTGGATATATGTAAAGTCGTTTTTCCGGTTATTTTGAATTGAATTTTGCCCAGTCCTCTGAGTTTGCGTACAAACATTTCTGCTCTGCTCATCTGAGAAATTTATGTCTTGAAAAGTGTGATAACAAGCAGAATTGTGGCATTTCTGCAATGCCAATCGATTTTGATAAAGTTGATCAACGCTTTGGCCAGTAGATAGATGATAGTGCTTTATTAGATCATTGTTTCTATACCTTTGTATCAATTGTTTAGTCTATCAACATATCTTTATAGCAAACCAAAGAGATGCTGGGTGAAGAGGAGAAAATGCTAGATCAGTTAACATACGAAACATCATATGATTTGGAAGGTACGTTTGCAAACCTTCCTTGCCACATCTCAGCTCACATTTTCAAACACAATATTCAATTGTGTTTATCTATTTTGTTCCTTGCAATCTCGCATGAATGCTGCGGGTCTGCAGTTCTTTCCGTGTACTTAGGATGGCCAGACTTTTAGATCATATAAGGTTGCCTTGCGTTTGTATTCATGTTTGCTTCAAATGTTTATATGTTTGGAATACTCACCTTTAATTTGCTGCCACCCCCTCTTCCAAGTAATACAGGAAGATTGAGTTTTTAAGAAAATAGCTTGAATCACGTTTGAAATATCTCATTGCACACTAGTTCCACCAAGGGAAAGTCTTGTTTCTTAGCAACTTTAGAAGTCCACTAGATTGAAAGTGTAGCTATCTGTCTAAGTCGATGTCCTCATCATTTTCGTCAGACGCTTCGTCTTGGATCTTACTTTTGTTGTCGGTTGTTTCATAATCTTCACCTTTGCAACACACTTCCTCACTTCTTTAAGCTTTGGCAACATTTCATGTGCAGCGATAATTGTTTCCTTCGCAAAGGTGCTAGAGATCTCATGTCTATTGATTGTCAAGGTGGAAGAGCATATTTTTACCTTTGCCTCTTTTAGATTTCTCGCTATGAACATCAAAAATATTATAACAGGTAGACTAGGACCGCCAGTAGGCACCATGTCCCCATTATCCAGATATGGACAACAATACCTCCATGTGAGCGGTTCCATTCTACTAGATTGTGGGATACGTAGTGTTGATAACTAATTTTCAAATGGGGAACATTAGATCATTATTTTTACAATATGGCAGGTTGAAAGATCATAGCATTGTTTTGAATTGATATTTTTGAGAATAGTAACCAGTGTTGTATTTTGCTCAGGAATTTTGACCTCAAGGAATTTGTCTTTATTGCATGACGAACCATGATTATAAACAATGCACATAGGGTTCAAAAGTATTGCACAGGCTGACCCAATATAGCGTCGATTGAAGCACATTTTACAGGTTGACCAGGTTCGTTGAGGCACAGCCACTATCTTAAGTTCTAGAGCCCTATGGCTATTGTTTATCGGAAAAGTATTCGTTGCAGTGCTTGCGTGATATTTCAAGTATAGAGATTTGTGCTTTCGTTTCTTTTGAAATTATCCCCAATAAAATTTGCATGAATTAGAATAATTGCCAAATAAAGAACTCATGACTTACTTTGAAATTATCGAGGTAAAGAATCTTTGATGTTTACAAATTGCGGCTATTGCTGGATTCCAATGTGGTAGTTCATTATGAATTTAGAAGAACTTCAGAAAAGCTGGTTTATCTTTTCCTTTTAAAGAGTTGCTCGCTCAAAAGTGGTAATCGAAACAAGGGAGAGATTTGTATGCAGGGTTTCCAAGAAGCTCATGTTTCTAAAATTGAAAACAATAGCAAAAGAATGTGCAGCATCGTTGCTAACGCAAAATTCTTCGGCTTACTTAGAAAGGCCTGTTTTTCAAAACCATACTATATATTCGTATAAAAGACAAAGAAATGGTTTGTATCTTTAATTACAGCAGTTATCTTCTGTAGCAGAGTTGAATGCTTGGTCACTGGAAGATAGACAATGGAACGGGGCTCTCTGTTGAGATGTACATTGTTTTAGGTTGCAAAGTGATAGTAAAGTGATTATTATCTGGCGTAGGATAGAAGATGCTGTAATACAATGGTTCAGATGAGTTTTATTTGTTCAGTTTCTGTTATGTTTTGGACGTACACTGGCTCCAATAGCTTAGCTCATTTGGCTTACTTTTATTAAAAATTCATATATTTCTTTGAGTTTCAATTCCTCAAAATTGCCTCTTGGAAGCTATTGACCAAATTTGTCATGAATAGGGAATGCTAATTTTCTAAATTCATGACAATTAACCTCCTTGTACGATGTGGTCGAACTAAAACGACGATAGTTTACATCTAATTGTTATCACTGATGTGCTTATCTATCCAAAAAACTGCCTCAAAGGTTTTGAGAATTGAGACTGTTTGCTAAATGCAAGCAAAAAGATTATTCTGATGATTCACCAGCAACTGTATGAGAATGATTGGAATACTGAAGTACATTTCAGAGTTTCCTTGGCAAACTTTGCTGGTCGATTCCCAGCCGTCTCAAACAGGCCTCAGACAGTCATAGATTATCTCACAGAAAGTTTATATATCGTAGCTTTCTGACAACATAAAACTGCTCAATTGTTCCAAAGTTGATAAACCTCCGCTTTAAAGGGGCTGCTATTTCTTTAACAAGCAACGTATTATGGTCAGATAGGACAGATGTTAAATTGAATATCAAGTCATGCGCAAGGACCCTATCCGCTATATTTAATTCAGTTAGCCTATGCAATACTTTTGCTCACCAATTGTATTTTATCAGCATATCGTCGATGGAAGTTAATTCAATTAACTTCTGTTTGAAGCTCTGTTTATTCCATGCTTTCGCTCTATTTATCCCGTACTCCATGCATTTGCAGAATACGTAAAGCGACTTGATGAGATATTGACGCAGAAAATTGATAAGTTCACTCAGCTTAAAGGTAAACGAGCCATTACTTTTGTTGATAAATTGGGAAAGATCTGGCAGACTTGTAACCATGTTTTGACTTATAAACATTTTGTATTCATTATCTATTCTGTCATTATTGTAATGTCTTCTGGTGTTTTGCGTACTATTTTTTAATTTCGATTTCCTGTTGCCCTCTGAAACACACTAATCCTGGGTGGGTGCTTAGCAAACAGGGTCTTATTTATTGAGGTGGTCTTAATCATTTAATGCAATAGAAGGGGGCGAAGGGTCAGAATTATTTCTCGATATAGTCATTTAGTTCATCAAGGAAATTGGTGCATTCCCTTAAAAGTATTCTATATTTATAGAGCATAGTAGAATGTCAGAATATCAAAAGTTTAGATTTTGACCAAATCTAAACGAGGTATGCCGAAAATCGATAAATAATGGGTTGGAAAAATCCCAAGATCAGCCAGCGTCCTCCCTTCTATTAGGCACCAAGAGTACGTCACATTGAAGTTATAAGAATATCAAGTATCAATAATGATGATGTTTGACTGTTGTTTACTTCCTATCTTAAGTTCGTTGTAAAATGTTCTCATTTTAAACTTATTTTCTACTTCATCGAAGTACAATATTAGAATGAGGTTTTGATGGAGAAACATCTACTCTTTTACAGACAAAGTACAGGTTTTCAAACAGCAACTGTTTGAAGAGGAACGAGCCAGCAGTAAGGTGAAAAGACTGCCTTATGTTTAATGGGTATCTTTACGTTTTGTTTCAAACATGTAGACCAGTAATTTGACTCGTATGCCACGTCATCATTCTTTCTAATGCGTTGTTCCGTCAAGATGTTATTTGTGTTTTTGTGTGATAGTTGTAAAAGTGCTTTGTTTGACAATCGCACCCTTGATGTTAATTCCCTTATTCTACATACTTTATCTGTCTGTTTCAGTTTGCATTCCTCAAGCTTTGGCACTCTTCCCTCACTTTTCAGTAGATTTAGTGGACTGAAATTTTCTCGTTCTCTTTTTCTCACACCAATTGAATGAAAATGAAGACATGCACAAATTTGTTATGTTTCGGAGTAGAATGTTATCATTTCAGCAGGCAGTTATTTCTAAATAGACAATCTGTACCACTGATAAAAAAGAAAAAACTGATGAAAAATATCGTTGTTTTCTCTGGTATGTATTTTTACCTGAAGTGTTTGGATGCTGTGATCAGATAGCATATTGGGGTGAACAACTTTGCTATCAATGTGTTAAGAGTTTGAACCTTGTATCACAAATTCGCCCTTAAAAGCTCATACATCTTTCTATAGTGTGAAATCTCTTTTGCACCGTGTCTTATTAGTTGACACGATAACTGTCCTTGTAGCTATGTTTCTAACTTTAATTTTACGAGGTCACACAATTAATGGTTTATATTTCATTTGTTGTTTAATCAATGTCTTTTTGCGGTAGTTAGACGCACACATCCAAACTTAGAATTGATTTATTTATTGGCCTTTAGTTGACTGCAAATTTCATTCATGATTTTATACGTACCCTGCAATGAGCGTATGGCATTTTTGCATTTGTCAGAGTATCAACAGAATTTCACTGTTTTTCTCTTTGAAAATGGCCTACTGCAAATGCTGTTAATACCTCACTGTATTGGAGGTGTTGTTGGTTTGAACTGTGTAGCGATCGCCGTAAAGCCGCCGTGCCAGTTACGATGGTATACTTATAATGCCGATATCATCTTATTTTGGCGTCCGTATTGTGTGACATAAGCGCAGCCACATCATAACCTTTCCTTTTTAGTTCCGTCGATGCTTTTGTTCTAATGCATAACTTTCCAAAAAAGATTTTCAACATTTTCAATACAGCAATTTTTCCGCTTACTAGCTGCTGTTCTTTTCGAGACTTCATTTAGTTTTGATTTAAAGATACAAATCTCCCTAGCATTAGATGATTTCTTTTTGGCCAAACGTATTTAAAGGAAGAATGTAAAGCATTACATCAATAGTGAAGAATAAATTGATGTGCGATTATAAGTTTGTTGCAAATGGTTGGTAAATCAGGATTAGTCCAGAATTTGTTAATTATGCATATTTAATTGGTTGACCGGATGATGATAGTTTTTTGTTGTTTTCTGTGAGGTCTATGTGTTGTTTTTCAAGTCTATTGCCTTACAAATGTGAACAATGGGCTCGTATGGTTTGCCTAAAGCCCCAGAAATGATAGCTTTGTAAATTTGATACCATGATACTCTCAAGAAAGATCGGAAGAAAGCTCGAAATATTTTGCGTCTTTTTTCCTCTCTGCATTGACATTTACGTTGGTTATACCTCAGTGACGTATCTGACAGGCTTGCTAGTGAAAAGAGGCAAGGATATTGGGACACAGTCTGTCTCCTCTTGCAGTAAAAGGAGAAAGAAATCCATACAGATAACCATATACAGACGAATGTCCAAAACACTGCAATATAGAAGCGGTAGAGCGTAGAGCTGAACCATGCCTTCATGTCAAACGTCCATAGTTAAGGTAGGACTGTCAACCAGATATAAAATGCAGAAAATGTTTAGGAGAGAGAGATAGAGAGATAGAGAATGAGCAGTGAGATGATCTCGAGAGTTTCCATTTGTAAAGATCTAGACTATTGACCAGTGTATTATAAAGTTATCTTCTAGAATAGATGAAAGTATTTCTTTATAAGTTACTTTGGGTAGAGGACTGAAAGAAGGTGATCGATTTCATAGAAATGAGATGAAACTTCAAGATTAGAGTTGTGACTGAAGCCTATCGGTACCTGTTGGCTTACTGCTTTAATTGCCTGTCTCATAGTGTTGTATAGGTCATATTGAACATCTTTACTAAAACTGATGTTTTTCCATAATAATTTATTGCTATTAAAATTATAAAGCACATGTTGAACAATAAAGGGCTACTACTGTCTCCTTGGGGAAACCTCGGCCAGCAGCAAAGACAAGGGTGAGGCAATTTTCAGTTTTAGCAGATATATGAAACCCTTTAGAGAAACTCAATTAAAGCTCGGGTTTTAGCAGAGATTTTGTTACTGAAGAAGAACCTCTTGAACTAGATTAAGGCTTGCATCGCTAGGAGCATTCTAGAGACCTAATAAGATTATGCAAATACCGGGCTTTAATTTGTGTGTACCTTGTCAATAGTATTGGCCGTTATAGTAGCATACCCCAAGATTCTTGCCAAATGGGTAAAACCTTTTTGGGTGTATGTCACAGTAGATTCGGTTTGTTTGGATGGCGAGATTAATGCAATACTCTATCTAAAAATAATACTGTAAATAGCCTTTGATATTGTGAGGTGAAAGTAATACAGAAAGAAGCATTGATATCGAGAACCTTTGATAGTAATTATGGTTTTGAGTAATTATGAGGTGCTTGAGAATACAAGTTGAGTGGGCACAAAGATTCGAATACACATAATAATGTTATCAACCAAAGTCTCACTTACGTATGGATGCAGTTGTAAGTAAGATTGTTTGAAAATCTTAAAGAGATCTTTGATGCTAGCAACTATATCGTATACAATCAACTCAGCCAGTCAATGAACTTAGCCAAAATATTATTCACTATATACAAAAAATAGTTTACTATTTCACAAATACGATCTCCTTGCAAAACAACCAGATCTTAGTATTTCCTTTAAGCGTCCGTTTGAATAAATATGGTGTAAATATATATAATGCAATCGATAAGAACACAGGAACACAATGAAGGTAATAGTCGTGGATTTCACCGTCCTCTGGGCAGCAGCACAGATGCTTAAGAGATTATGCAGAGACTATACCTAAAACGAAGAGTGGTCTGTATCACCAATAGATACAAACTGCCCTCAACAACATAGTCTGTCTCTCCATTCGCAAAGTGCTTATATGTTTAAGGAGAATAAGTTTATGTCAGAATTTCATTCGTCCTTCTTTCGTTCGCATGCAAAAGATTTCAGAAGAGGATTGTATGCAGATTTCAATAAGTTTTCTAGACATGTACTTCAAGGCTGCCTTATAGATTTCTAGAGCTTTCACCAGTTAGAAGAGCTAACCCGAATTGCGTAGATCACAATCAAATTTTATGATAAGATTAGCGATACTAATATTTCGATATGATTGTTTCAGATGTCCAGCATTCAAAACATATTCTCATTCCAGTGCTGTTCTTCGTGGGCTATTGTTAGCTGACTACAAAACAAGTAGATTTTCAATTATATATTCAGGCGCAAAAGTTTAGGTATATTAAATAGCTCTGGACTCTGTGTGTGTGGCCTGTTAGAAAAGATGCACAGCCCATTAGGTAATGCTTGAGTGTCAGGTCCGCTCTATGAAGCAGATCTTGAAATGGAAAGGGAAGCAAGAGAATTGTTGCTCTTGATAGCTTTTTAATGAATGAGTTCAAATCAGTGCTTGGGGTTGCTTACAAAATTTGAGAGTTAGCCATATAATCAGCAGTGTAAGTTTCATCTGTCTGATTATTACCATTTGCTGGCCCTTGAATTGTTAGTTGCCTCACTGCATATTTCAGCTAATTTCCAAGCTGAAAAGGTATTCAAGATAAATTTTTAAGATACAATATGCGTACAACATGTAAACTAGTGTCAATTAGTTTACAAACACAACAAATGAATAATTATTGTTGGTCATATTCCAAGGAAGTTCGACCTATTTCATACATTGCACGTCACGGTGAAGCATAGCACTTCATGAAAGGCAAGCAGCTTCACGTTATAGTTTATGAGACGTGTCCTCTCTCTCTCTTTGTATCAATCTTCAATAATAGACAGCTTCATAGCTGTGCTTTCTTTCATATTTTTGCTGCCTCAATTGCAATAAGTGTTGACTGCTGCATCCTAGAAAAGAAATCGCAACACCTTTGCTTTCATCCGGAGAATTTATCTGTTTACATGTCCTTATTGTTTTTATTCTTATTACAAACAATTTTTTCTATTTTTGTTTTCGCCGATATGCTAAATGCCGTTTTAGACATGAAATTTCTAGCAGATGAGGTTCCACTTGTTTTGTGCCAAATATGACAATTAACTTGCCTGTCAAAATAAAAAACGTAATAGAAAAATATTAACCTCCGTTTTAGATCCGTTTGTTTATATTTTTAAAACTAGTTTGCCCTCGTTTTCGCTTATTTGTTTCGATAATTATCATGCAACGGTTAGTTGAAATCCAACGCTCATGTAATGCAAATATTAATATTTGAAGTTGGCACGTACAATTTACTATTCCAACGTCAAATGAGAATGTTTAATGAATAACAAATAGTAGCATTTAGTTTTTTGATAGACTATATGTTAGCTTATTGAGTCAGGAATGAGAAAAATTTCTAGCAAATTTGTTTGTGTACTAAGTACGCCTTCTAAGACTTCCTCATTTCTTCTATGTTGCTATTACATAACACTTTTTCATCAACGATACAGTGTTCCCTCTCTATCTGTAGGGTGCGAAGCAAAAGGGGGGCTTGCTTCTATGTGTACAAATAATGCACAACAAACTTTAGCAACAATTCTGTGATTTTGTACATTCCCAGTTGAGACGTGAGTGTCGAGTTTTCCTCTTCAAACCTCCCCTAAATTGAATGTGCAAAAGCGACTTTTCAAAAGACAATTAGCAGCGTTTGCAGCCTTGGAGAGCTCAATGGGACACAGACCTTTTCTTGAATTTATATGAGCTTTTGGGAGGCGCAGTTCTAATGTTTTTGCTTTGCTCAAGGTATGCAAATTCATTCCAGCATCTTGTATCAATGAGTATTAAATATGTTCGATCATATGTCGGAAACTTCATATGGCACTTTTCAGCCCCTCGTGCTAAAAATTTCCTAATTAAAATATGAATTATCAAACTTTAAATTGCCATCAGTGTGATATTGTTTCCATGTAAGAGTAAAGGCTTGTGCCATATACGATTCTGTACGTTGGGGGGAGTGCCTGTTAGAGAGGACACTTATCCTAAGCCGCAGGCATAGTGAGGTAGGGTGGCCAGTTCCTTTCCTCGCCGCCTTTAACTTCCCCAGTGATGCCACCAGTTACCCATTTGCTGCTGGGTAGACAGTGAGTGAGCACCCCAGCGATGATCCAAGGGTTCGACTCGAACCATCCATGTCCCATTCAGCAGTCAAACGCCCTGACCACTTGGCCACTCGCCAATGATTTATGCTAAATTCGAGAAGTTGGTATTGTGTTTATTGATAACTATCAAAATATAAACTGAAAATGAACAGTAATCACAGTAATGAAATGCAAATCATGGTAATGAAAAATTGACGATAAAGCCCTACATTGATGGCTTGCATAAATGACTGTGCAGTACGATTGCGGTTGTCTAGCGTGTAGTACAACCAGAAGTAAGGAGAAAGGGCACAAAAAACTGAACACAGACGCACGCTCGCTGGAGAAAATGCTCACCTTACCTTCCCTAACAAGGTTTGGTCTCATTAGTATAATATATTGGAAAAACGTGCGTACTTAGGCTCACAATTACTAGCCAACAAAAAACAATGCTGTAACTAGTATTTGTGATGTCACGAGTTAAGCCAGTTACAAATATTTGCATATAGTTTTCGTGTTTATTCTGCATTTAAGGCAACCATAAGTAACATCACATGCGTGAGTGCAAATTACACGAAATCGCATGGATGACCTGGGCCGCATAATGCAAAGAAGTCCAAATGTTTTATGGGAGCATTTATTTTGGTAAGGATTTTTAAATGTGTTTCTGTTTGGATTTGACTTAGATTTAGGAGGTAAAGATGAATGACTTTCGCCATTTCGAATCATGCCATGGCATCAAGCCTAGATATCACTGAATTTTGTTAACGAACACTCTTATTTGCATGGTTATGTAAGCTAAATAGCCCTGCCATCCAACTGGAGAAACTTAAATGATTCATCTCACCTACGAAGTAACTTTTGTACGGAACATTAACTGATGTTTTGGCATTGGTTTAGATTGGCAACGGAAAATATAGAGAAGCAACCGGTCGACTTGGTTTGTCGAAATTGCTCATTGTATCGCAAATAGGCTACGCGTTGTGTGATAGATTCAAAACTTGACAGTCTTGGCTATGACCGACAGTTTTTATCTTCACGTAATTAATCAAGGTTTTTATCAATAACTTATTAAGTCTTGGAAAAAGTAAGTGGGGAGAAATGGGAGACTTTTATAAGTTTCTTGCTCATAGGAGTCCTTTTGAGTTGAGTTGCGTATCACTCTTGGCTATCCCACCGATTGTTTATCACAGTTTACTGTCCATTATCAGGGCGACATCCTGTCAAAAAATCCTCCATATTCAAAAACCAACAAAACTTCATCAAACAAACCAGATAATGGCAATGCAAAGGTTTTAAGCTAAGTATTTTGCATGGTGTAAACAGAATACCTTGGAGTGGTATCTTTTTCCCGCAAATTTAAGGGCTTTGTTTGCACAAATTTCTTCCTGGGGTACACCCCCGGACCTCTAATGTTCCAGAAAAAGTGTTGTTCGAAAATCATGCCTATGCACGTTTGAAAATGCATTAGGAGCTCTTTGTCCCTCGACTGTTTGCACTGTAATTTACTGAGTAAATTCGTATTCACTCACTGTTATTTATCCATATATTCAGATGCATTTTTACGGCAGTCCGACTAACTATGATGTAGAGAAGTAATTGAGATACTGTATATACTTTCATAGAAGTTTGCTTCCAAGAAATAAAATTATGACTTCTGTTTGCGCTTGCTCCCTGTAACCAACGGGCAAGCATGAGGTTTGGGGGCTTTCTCTTTCAGTCTGTTTAGTAAGAGAGGCCTTGAACAGCTTTGAATTGTTCTTCCCAGTTCAACCCTTCATCAATACTAACTTGAGGGACTTTTTCTTTTTTTTGAATTTTATATCAGAATTGCTTAGCATCAGTGATTTTGAGACAGCTAGCTTATTAACTTTGCGGTGTCACCAATCAATATATACTCAACTTTTTTAAGGATTGGCTTATTACTTCTCATCCATTCAGAAATACCGCGAAAGTCATTTTTGTCAAATGACTCTTTTTACTTTACCGGATATTTTTTATGACACATGTGCCATCTGCAAACGTCCTGGGCTTGAAATAATTCTATAAATCTCTCAAAATAATTCAGAACTTTGCGAATAGAAGTTCCCTCGTAGAGGAACCGTGAGGTATTCCATAAAACAAGGTATTATTTTGGCCGATGATTTGCATCTATCCACTGTTCAAGGCGCTATTATCTGTTTCTCAAGGGATCATCCTGGAAGTGCATACGCCCAAAATCATCCCGTATTCGACCAGCCCACAGACCCTGTACCCGCGAGTACGCTTTTGATTTAACTTACCCACCCACCCCTGTACGAGCGTACAAGTTTTTGCTTGATATTCCTTGAAAAAATTTGTTTGCCAGTTTTAGCACAAGCTTTTCACATACTGAACACAAAATGCATTAGGTCCTCACATTTTCAGAAGTAATTGCGGTCGTACGTACGCTTTGGGCATTACCAACCCACCCACCCTGAGCGCATGTGTACGCTTTTGACCTTACCTGCCCACCGACCCTCAAAGCATACGTACTTTCTGGATGACCCCCCAAATAAGAGGTAAGCCATTTCCCTGCTTTCTCTCTTACGCTATACTTCTGTAGCTTTATCAACAAGATGGTGTAGTCAACTAGATCAAATGCTTTTGTTAGAATGAGATATAGCAAAGTTCCTTTCGCTTATAGCGCTCCAGAAGTCAACACTGTTTTTCAAGGATGCTGTTCTTGAATACAGTTTACGAAATGCAACCTGGTTGTTCTCAAATATTGGCAGAAGACCTTCAAGCAACTGGTACTGTACAATTTTTTCCAAACTTTGTGAGAAGATCATAATCACAGAGGCTGGCCTATATTTGGATCATATTGTGAATCGGCTTTGAGCCACACATTTCAGTCAGAAAGAGGTTTCATTTCAATCACATATATTCAAAGTCTACACGTGGTGTGATCAAATCGAAAGTTAGTATATTCGCATAGTTTTGTGCTCTAATATTTATCTTCTAACAGAGTTACTCCTGTTCATGTACATCAATTCTGGAGTAGCTTCCTGTATGTAGATTAATTTTGCTAAATATCTACCATTTAGTCTTAACTATCCTCTCTACTTGTCAATTTTGAAGATTTTTAGATTGTAGGCAGATTGTTCTTGCATACACATTCCTCTATTTTGTACACTTTATTCTATCTAAGCAAAATTAATTTTCCTCAGTTTCTGTATGCTCTTCTCTAGCTTACTGTCTATGGACTCACTTTGAATTTCATCAGTACCTGTTACTTAATATTTATATTTCATCTTTGCTACCTTAGAAATTTTTTGAAATCAACATTGCAAATAGTGTCCGAACAGTGGTATCAACAATAGCAGCAGACCTTGACAGAGCTGATATTCCTCCTACAGAGCACACCAATAAACGGGAAGGAATATAGGAAACAAAAAAGCTCTCAGTTACGCAGAGAAATGAATCTTAATAGTACGGACAACACTACCTCGTCTTCATGCATAGCATCTAAACCTCTTGCAACAAAATTCCAAGTGGTACTATTTAGCCTCATAATAGTGACGTCATTGATTGGAAATAGCTTGGTTATATGTGTCGTGAAGCTCAATCGTAGAATGCATTCCGTTGCGAATTACTTAATTTGTAACATGAGCATATCTGACCTGCTAATTACACTGGTACCTATGACGTGGGAAGTTGTAAGTTTACAGCATTATTCAGATGGCACGTGGCCAATGGGGGCATTTATGTGTTCGTTCACTTATCTATGTGTGTATATATCGGTCGCATGTTCTATTTTTAGTCTGGCCTTGATATCATTTGACAGGTTTTTTGCAGTCATTCTGCCTCTAAAGCAGATGATAACGAAAAGGTCACTACCGTTTTTGCTGTTTGTAATTTGGACGATATCTCTTGCCTTCGCATCACCTACAATATATGCACAGCGTCTTTCTACAGAGCAAAATATAACCTATTGTATCGAGTCCTGGCGATCGCCATTTAATCCGAAGGAGAGTCCGAAACACTACACAGTTATTTTGTTCGTGGGATTGTATGCGGCTCCCCTCACAGTAATGGCTGGCCTCTATAGCACAATAGCTGTAAAGCTGTGGAGGAGGATTATACCTGGTAACCAAACAAGGCATTCTGATTCTCGAGCAGTGAAGCAGAAAAAGAAGGTTATTAAAATGTTAGTTTGCGTGCTGATGGTATTTGCTGTTTGCTGGTTTCCAGTCTTTTATGCGCAGTTTCTGGTGTATTTCACACCAGTTTATCTTAAATGTCCGTCTTCCTTCCCACAATGGCTGAGGTTCTTTGCGTTCTTCATGCAGTACTTAAGCAGTGCAATAAATCCATTTGTTTACTTTGTCTTCAGCAATTCATTTCGCTCCGGCTTCAAATATGCTATATGGTGGCGAGTAATTAGGCCGAGTCATTCACGGCGACCAACAGCAACTGGCTCCTTTGCGATGTCAACCCTATACAGGCGGACTCTACCTCCAACAACAATTGCACAAAACTCACCTGATGTAAACATTGGACATGACAATTTGGCACATAGCGCAAGCTAAGTGTCATCTACCAACATACGCCACAGAATATCTATGTGTTTTATCCAATGGTGGATTCGAAGAAGACAGCTGAAACAATACATGGCTGCCTGTTTGAACTTCATTCATGACTAATTTCAAATTATCTCCCTATGCTTGATAAAGAATGTAGCAGGTATGGCTTCCACTGTCTCCATGTATGCTGACGATACCCGCCTGCCTTTGCAGTCGAGGGATATTTCTACAATAGGCACCAAAAGTCCTGGGACACTTTGCAATTTTTGCACTCCTCTATGAACGATCATACCCCTCTCCCCTTCAAACAATGTCGATTTTTGCGAGAGTTACATGCGATAATGGAACAATTTCACGTGCACCCAAATTTAAGTTCCCTATGGGCAAATCCAACAGTGTTCTAGGGGGGAGAGGGCGCGTGTGTGCTGCAGGGATGGCAAAACGTAGAGGAATGAGATTTTTATCAGCTTTTCGTAAGTGTCCCGAGGACGTTTGGCTGGTATTGTTGGTTAAATATTGCTTTGAACAATGTCTTAAGCTTCTAAACACATGGGTGCAAGGTAACAAGCTTTGACTGAATGTGGCAAAAACCAAGTCTACGCTTATTGGTACAAAACCTATGCACACTAACCTTGAAAGTGCCGATATGGAACTTAGTTCGAATATTTGGGGGGAGTGAGCTGGAGGTATTGGAGAAGACCAAATACCTAGGAGTTCAGGTGGACAATAGTCTTAATTGGAGGGAAGATATGAAAGTAGTTTCCTTCAAGGTATCAAAAGCTTTGGTATTTTTAAAGCATTCTAAAATATGTTTGCCTTTCACTTCTTTAAAAGCACTGTACTTAAGCATTGTTGAACCACATCTTAGAAGGTCACAGTTGCAGAGGCTCCAAAACAGAGCAGCTAGAAAAGTGACAAATAGTGGATCTGATATTCCTGGCAACTTTCTAACTAAGAGTTTAGACTGGAAAATCATCGATAAACTCATTTCATGGGATTCAAAACTCATGGTCTTCAAGCCTTTGAATAATCAGGCTCCACAATAACTACGGAACCATTTTTCAAAAACCAACTCTGAGTGTATCTCAATGAATCTGAGAAGCACAGCAACAGATATTAGGGTACCAATGAGCTCCTCCCAAAGTGGACAAAAATGCTTTTCATATCGCGGTCCTAAACTATGGAATGATCTCACAAAAGAAGCTAAAGAAGCACGTTTCCTATATTGTTTTAAACAACATTTGATTTGCGCAAATTTCTCTTTTACTTACTCTTTACCTTTTGCCTTTTACTATTACTTTTATCTTTTATCTACTCTTTGCACATTTGCAAATAAGATTTGTATCGGTTTTTAATTAACTAGTATGCCTCTTATTTGTATGTATTTAGATAGAGAGTCCCTTAAATATCAGCTTAAATATAGGCTGAAGTGTGTCTCTCTATCTCTGAAATGAAATATTGCGGTAGTCTTTTCAAACCTTGATAGTGTAACCCGTTTATTTCAAGAGTTTTTCTCAGACTCGTGCTTTTCACGTATATAACTAATCGATGCAAGTCTAGAGAATGTAAACTAAGCATATTTTTAAAAGTTACCTTCATAGACTTATCTATTTAATGTGATAAAGAAGAACCTTGGAGATGTAATAATACTCTTGTAAGTTACATTAAAACAGATGTTTGAATGATGATGAAAAATTCTATTTCCAGATCAGCTGGAGATACGAGTTCCCTACGACGCAAGGTGTCTAATGATTGCAAGCAACACTACTAATTAGTAAGGTTAAGTCAAATTTTAAGTATAAATTTCTGTCAATTTAATGTAATATTTTGTACATAGATGCAATTAGCACTGTAAATAAACTAGCAACTTGGATTTAGTAACAGATAGCCTGAAAGTGTCAGTAAAACGTAGAACACTGTTCCAATACAAAGAATACTATGAAGCAAGTCTTTTATAGGAGCATATACACAATGATTATAAGTTGTTGCCAGCGTTATTTAAAACATTTATTCTTTCGATGTTTGCTCTGAATTAATAAATTTTAAAACTATATAATGCACTAGATTATTATTAAATTCATTTGTCATCTTATTTCATTACGATTTATTTAAGTCTTTATCTGCAATAGAAATTGACTGGCTCATTCAGCTAGAGTCGCATTGCATCTTTATTAATATAGTCTCTACGTTGATTTTAATGCTGAAATGTCAGCTTTCAAGCATTAATACTACATCACGTAACCTTAAACAAACGTAATACAACAAGAATATTACAGATTGCAGAAATAGCTTTTTGAAATAATCTCCGATATTTCTTTTCAAAAATAACTTGGAGCGAGCTTGAAATCCACTGTACATGTTTGTCTAAAGGATCATGTCATCAGATTTAAGAGACAAAGAAAGTCAGGTGTCTTGAGGAAGTCGAATAACATTCAAGGTAAACAAGCCAACGAAAACTTGGTTCATTTCATTTGATTTCGAATCCTACTTTTTACAACTAGAGAATCAAGCTGTTTTTGTGTCGGCACAAACAAATATTGCTTCGATTTAAACGTAAAGATTAGTATATTTGTTTACGTAAATCTTCTTGGCTTTGCATATAGAGGTCAACTTATTTATCTACACTTCAAGCAAGCGCCGCTGTTAAATGCAGAGATAAAATTTAAGACAATGTCCATACATGTGTATAAAGCAAATAAATTTTGTTGCTTTCTGGACACAATAATATCGATAGATGTTGGTTTAGTTTACCTTTGAGCTACGGAGGCATAACGACCCTTCTCTCCCCTTCCTGAGGTGGAATCGGTGCAATATTTTCCTTCTCAAAATGATAAGTGCTTATCTTATCTCAGTCTGTTTTCAGAGTTTATTTGACTACTTATTAAAAACTCATCTATGCCGTTTAGTTTTCGAACTGGAGGATATTACGAACAAAAATAGTACTAAAAACAAACAATATTTATACAGGTTAACTTGCTCAACAAAATGGAATTGCTCCTATCAATCAAGGGCCTGTTTATCTAAATTCGCCTACATCAAATTATCAACAGCTACAACCAACTTTACCAGAGATCAAGCTAAGAGACAAAAGATCGAAACTACAAGCCCTTGTCAAAATCTTTGCAAGCAATCTTGAACCTAATCGATGAATCAGCTTTCATTTTGTTGGAAAATTTTAGTTTTGTTATCGACTTGCAGAAGCAAAGGAGCTCGAAGAAAGATTTGAACATTGAAATTAATAGATATTCGCATAATAGGTGGTACTGCCGCTTTTTCTATCACACCGTAGTTTATAAGAAACCATACTCAGCTGCGCAAGAAGTTAACAAAGTTCAGTACTGGATTTCAGAGGCCTCAGACAATTGATTAGTTGATAGAGACTTGAACTACAATTTTTACGCAAGGTCATCATATCTGTTATTTAATTTGAATAGGTTTCCCATGAAAGTCTATATATTTCAGTGCAATGTTTCCATAGTGCCTGTCTGTCTGTATTTCCCAGTCCAGTATTGCACCAACTTGAACATTTTTGCTAAGAAGGTCTTCAGAAAGTTTCAGTACTGAAATCATGAAAGTCTAAGAAAGTTTCAACGCTGTGCAAAAAAGTTTACTATCACTGGTAAACAGATTCCTCTTTCACGTACTCAGTTTGGTATTGAAAAATACTAAAAACATGCCATAAAAATTGTTAAATTCGTATGCTGAAGATAGTGTCTCAGGACTCAGAATAGTACCTTTTTGCAAAAATAAACAAACAGAGACAAGGGCAAACAACCAGACTATTTCATTGCTAACTATGGAAATAAGCTAGAAGAAGGATAGTACAATTTCTGAAGAATATATCCAACACTTCTTGTGAGGAATCCCCATATTATAAGAGAAATAGCAAAGACATGCTATGCTAAACATCTTCTCTATGATACATCAATATTTAATTGGCAAGAATTAAACTAAAAATTCATTCAAGTCTTTCAGCTATCTTTGCAATGCACCAAATACATATCCTTTGGACAATGGCCCGTTATTGCATCATCACATTTATGCTTGTACTGTATGCTGCTCAACATTTCAATGCATAGATTAACTTCATGGGGCTGGTGCTACCATGATGCTGCCATGGGCTGGGGATTTTGCAAATAAGACATTACCACAGCAGAGACAGATAACCTAAAATGCAAGTAGTTCTGGTATAAATAAGCTGATATCAATGCAGATTATGAAAGAGTACACCATAGATGAAAGCAAGAAAATACTGCACTACCAATGGCTGCTAAAATCATCAATGAAAACATGACTCTATTAATCAAATTTCAACCAATACATTAAAAAATATTGACAACATTTTACTTGTCTTTACAAAGAAAAATTGACCAAAACTAAATAAAAATATTTACAAAAGTGGTACCAATGCTTCTTTGATTGGGAAAAATGCAGATAATCTAACACATTTGTGGCCCGGTTCGGGACGAAGCAAACTTACGTACAAGAATGAAACCAAAAACGAGACACAATTTACTAAATACGCATTGCTTTTCAAAAACAAGATTTTTCGCAACAACCATGAAAATCAACAATCCCTTCCTCTCTGTTCGTTGCTAGTTCCGTTTTTTTCTCCCACTCGGGGGCCTTCGCAGTGTCCTCACACATTCATGAAAAAATACTTTATTGATAAAATATTAAAAACAAATGCAAATAAAGTGAAGCATGATGCACTACAATATATAAATCTTTTTAGATAGTATTCAAAATAGCATAAAAACATCAAAACCATATACATATCATAATCTTTATTTGAATATAACATCTGATTCTTACAAAAAACTGCTAAACATTTGCCTGGCATCTTCAGATGCTCTTGCATTTGCAAAACTGATGAAAGAACAGTAAACTGCAGCCCAAGCAGCCCATTTGATCTGCAAAGAAATAAAAAGCATAAGCAAACCCCACAGGCATAACTAAAGATGGGTACAGTGCTTTGGTACTGTCCTTTCCAATCAACACCTTGAACTTTCATCATAAACCAGGCCTATAACTTTCAAGCTAGGTATGTCACATAATACAGTATTTGTCATGTGGGAGATTTAGCCAAATAACAGATCACAGGATGAAAAAGCTCAAAAACATGAGTGGAAAACACCCACTCCATATATGCTGATGATGGTGGGTTGGTGACATGCTATATACAACTGCTTTGCATTTCTTTTTCTTGAATCTGATATTTTTCAATGTTCTATGTACTCAAAATAAGGTCTAAAATGCTACTGTTATTAGAATGCATTTTTAAATCATCAGCAGTTTAAACTTCAGTTTAAACACTCCTTTTGATACCATACTTTCTTCCCATTTACTAATATGGAAAAGTATTCTGTCCACATTTTTTATATTCAGCAAATCATGTAACTGGCTATTTGGTTGCATCAAACTTTTTAATTGGAAGCCTGGGTGCAATCTGCACTTAGAGTGATTTAAAATAAAAATTAAAATATTAAATAAGTATATACCATAGAGTTTCCATTTCACTTTTAACTATTTATAAGAGGGTAAGCCTTTAGCAAAAGGTACTCAAGGGGCCCTCCATTAGAATGCATTCTTCAAAACCTTATAAGGGGCCCTCCTTTAGAATACATTAGTTCATATTGATTGCTAGGAGGTATGACACTTTCTGTGCATGCATAGCAAGTGAAAACACCACTGGAAAATGAAGGTAGCAAAGGCAAGGACTAAATACATAATTTTGTAAAGCCAATGATCCTGGGCAAGTCTCCTCTCTGTACCACACAGAGCACAGACATTAGCAAACAGACTGTTCTTGGGATTCACTAACACCTTATATCAATTTAAGAAGTTAACCCATACAGTAATCATTATCCAATGATTCACGTATACTGCCACTAGTACTTTCACATATTTTTCTGGTTCTCTGGTCTTCCTATCACTGCTAGCCAAAGGGAACTTACTTGCGGGCCCAAAACTGGATATATTTCGATGAGATCTCGAGTGTGCACGAGCAAGAGGTCAGGTGTGCAAGTGTGTATTTGAGCTCAGGTGTGCACTTGAGTTTTGGCTTAGAAAGTATAAGGCAGTTTATTTATTTTCTGTTGTTTCTCACCTTGGAGGAGCACTTTTTACTGCATTATTATTGCTATGATAGTTAGAAAATATTCAAATTAACCAAATAAACCACGCCCTATCGCCTTTCAACACCCTACCACACCCAGGTTTGGGTGTATATTATCATTTGCAACATAAAGTCTCGTGTGTGCCGTAGCCAACATCTGCAGTGTGGCTAGGGGGTTCAGAAATATGAAAATTAACTCACGCGCATCATTAGACCACACATACTGAAAATCATCCCCAACAAATTTAAGTAGTCTGCCGATGGGTCATCTCCAGGCTTATTACTATTCGAAGATGGCTTGTATCTATATATTCGGTTTGGTCTGCGTGGATCCGCACCAGAACTCAAGTTGACACTTCCACCACGGGTAGCCATTTTCCAACCAAATGCAACAAAGAAACTTGAGCGGTAAGCAGAATGTCCTCTTCATGGGGTAGAGGCTACAGAGAAGACACAAATGTGTATCGTGCATTGGGTAAATGAGGTATACAAAGATGTGGCTAATGAGGATGTGATGACAAACGTAGATAAGAATGACAAGGTATTCTTGAGTATATATTGTTTTCATCCTATTTAGGTTTTCTTTGGTCTAGGCTCGTAATCATCAATTTCAAGGTTGCAGATGCATTTTCAATTTACACATAAAGCCAAGTAATGCTAGGCCAAGTTTTACCTTCATTGGCTTTGGGTAATGGTAATTATAAAGTCAATTCTGTCGCATATGAAAGTTAGATGTACTAAGGCTGCATAGGAAAAAACGTACTACTTTATTGCCGAAGGGACCTTGAATGAGTCAACATACTAGGAAGATATTTCCCGCACTATAATGCAGTCTATGGCCAAGTTGGCCTACTCCAGCCTAGGATGACTGCAGGGACGCCTACACTGGCGGGCAGGGGGGCAACTGCCCCTCCTATCCTTGTCCAGGGACTTAATTATTTTAGTGCAAAGATGCTTATGATGCGCCCTCAATATGAACCCTCGGTTTGGGTAGGTGTCCCTGGGTGACTGCATGAGTTATTAACCATAGATCTCTTATTGGCTTCAAGTTGCATCGTAGACCTGGATTCGGTCATGTTGAAATAGTTGTGGGTTTTGGAGATCAACACCATATTCCAGATTCTGTCTCTCTATCCCCGACTGCAGAATTTGGCCTTTTTTGGTGAGATCTCGAGCGTGCACGAGCAAAATGTCAGGTGTGCAAGTGTGAACTTGGCCTCAAGTGTGTAATTTATATGTGTATGTGGATTTTTTGCTTACAAAGTAAAACAGGTTGGGTTATGTTCTGTATTTTATGTCAAGGAATAAGGCTGTACAACAATTGCTTCATTACTATCATTATGGCAGAAATCAAATTAAGTTCATAAACTACACCCTGTCACAACTTTTAGCATCTTGTCACACTCATTTGAAGGTGTGCAGAACCATTTTCAATTTACAATCTTGAGTGTGCACTTGTCAAACTCTGCAGTCTGGTCTCTATCTATCTACCTATCTGCCCATATATCGATTTCCTACTAAACAGAATGTATCGTGTATAGCTAAAGAAAACTAAAGAGGAATATCAAAATAGTCAGTTTGGTCACTTGTATATGCTCAGTTTCCCTTTGAGGCTATGGTACAGTAAAATTAGACTGATCTAATTGGGATCTGATCTAATCGTACTTTCTTGACTTGACCTAGGTATATGATTTTAGAAATTTTTCATATTTCATATCCTGCACCCTATTCTTGAAAACTTTCTAACTTGAACTGTCTGTCAGTTTGAATGTAAACCCCTCCATTATATGACAGTTTATGGCAAGAGTGAGAAGCTAGATAACATATTTTTATTTGAAGTCATGATTCTTATTGTGACTGATCTTAGACTTTGAGAATGTATTGAATTAGTTTATTTCAATGCTGGACATAGCTTACCAGAAATAAATTTTCTGTTTGTTACTGAGGCTAAGCTTGCACATCAATTTTTTCTGATCAGGAAAGTGAACATTTTCAAGTAGATAGTCATACTATTTCTTGTATCTTTTTTCAAGAAAATGAACACAAAAAACTAGCAATATCACAGAAGTGTACCTCTCTGAACTACACCACTAGGTAGATCTTGAAGTGTAGATTATCATTGTACCTCTGTTACTCCACAAACTAAAATTAGCTGCCCCAGACAAATGATCTCCTGTCACCATTATGACTACCATAATTGGCCCAAGTTCTAGAATTGTTTTAATTTACTTTCCCATAGGGCAAAGGGTATATAGGTTTATGTTTAGTTGAATTACTTAATCATGGGCGAAGGGTTGTGGAAATGTATCATAGGACCAACCTTACAGTAACAGGTTGTGTAGTTGTGGCATAAGGTGTATTGTGTAGTTTGGACTAGTTTTTTGGTGAGATTGGACTGTAAGGTGATGGAGATGAGACTACACCTTATGTTTCACAGGGGGTATGCCTGCTATAGCATAAAATAGACTTTACATTACAGAACGCTATATAAGATGTTTAGTAGCCTTATGTGTGTGTGTGTGTATATATATATATATATATATATATATATATATATATATATATATATATATATATATATATATATATATATATATATATATATATATATATATATATATATATATATATATATATATATATATATATATATATATATATATATATGTATGTATGTATGTATGTATGTATGTATGTATGTATGTATGTATGTATATATTTAAGATGCTCACTTTGCTTGACAGAAAAATCCGTAATTATAAGAGCTAGCCCAAGGGGTCTACTAAACAAAAGGACAGAACTTATATCGAAATGTTGCCATATAAACAAATACTTATTATGTAATCTTCCATCCCCCCAGCGTAGTATTAGGTAACGTTAAATAATGATGCATAACGAACTTCATGTTAGTAGCCTGATGAGTGGAAACACGAAACTTTAAGTAGCTACATTGTGGATTTGAATTGTATACTCTATCACATCGCTCTACGCTAGTATTGAGCGCTCTCTACAAACCTTGGAACATGACTATACTTACACTTATATATTTATTTATGCTAGCTACTGATCGTATATATTAGGGCTGCTTGATAAAGGCGAAAGCCGAAAGTGACCATAAGGTGCTAAAAACCAGGGGAGTTAAAACAAGCCACTGTGGTCTAGTGGTTACGACGCTTGCCCGGAATGCGAGAGACCCTGGTTCGATACCAGGTGGTGGCAAATTTTAATTTTCTCCTGGTTTTTCTGAGCATTATATCAACCTTTCTGTTTGCACCGAAAAAGGAGAAATCCTGGTTACTCGCTAGCTACTGATCATATATATATATTTATATATATATATATATATATATATATATATATATATATATATATATATATATATATATATATATATATATATATATATATATCAGGCCTTGTCATTTAGCACATGTGATCACACATGCACGCACCCACACACATGCAAATCAAATTGCGTGTGTGATTGGCCGCACATGCAAACGGATTTATTGAGAGCTCATTGAAACCCCAATTTCAATTTTTCTATTTTCAAAGTTTTTTGGCTTTTATCTTTTCCCTGTAAGTTACATGTTAACATGCTAACCACAATTATCATCACTTATTTCCCACTGTCAAGTGCAGTGTTTAGCATTTGAATTAGAACCACTTCACAAAATTGTTTTATTATGAATCAAACTAGCAATGACAGGCTAACAGGATACTGATGATGATTCTATGGGTAGCATGGGCATTTTTGCAGTTACTATGATGATTTTGATTCCTTTGACTAGCCGGATGATGAAGAAGTGTTTTATGTTTGAAACCTAAACTAGTTTCTTTCTCTATAAAACATGTTTTTTCAATAAATCTTACTTCTATTGTATGTTTTTCCTCTTTTGCATTGTTTCTTGATCCCCTATGTCCGTAAGTAGAAATTTTTCTTACAAGTGCGATCGCACATGCAAATTCAGTTTGGGTATTTTAGTTTGGGGACTTACCTATGAAATTCATATCAATGCAGTGTTTTTGTTGCAGAAAAGAGTTGTACAACCAATTTCATTTGAGAATTATGCTGCACCTTCTACTCCTATCTTTCATGAATTGAAGATTTTAAAACTGCATGATCTTTTTCAATTAAAGCTGCTTAGCTTTGTGTATGAACATGCTAATAAAATCGCAGGTCAGGTCAGGCCAGTGATCCGAGCTTTATGCTTGGGTCAGTTTGTGTAACTTGCCACTGGTAACATGTAAGCCAGTGCTACCTGTACAACAGACTGTAGAAAATTTGAATCACTTCAGACCAGAGCTTTAAAGATTATTTACGGAAAACAACAGAAAGATTGCAAATTAATGTCGATCGAAAGTAACAAGAAATACAAGGCTTGTCTGTTGGTCTTTAAATGCCTAAAGAGAACATCTATAGAAGTTGTGAGCACATGTCTTGAGCCCTTGAATCATAATCAGTACACTCGTAACAATAAATATGCAGCCCGAATCCCGAGAGTTAGAACAGAAGCAGGAAAAAAGGCTTTTTGGTTCCAAGGCCCCAAGTTATACAATGAACTTCCAATCAGCCTTCGCCAGTTAGACTCTTTCATTACTTTTAAACATAGCCTAAAACAATTTTATATGTACAACTAGAAATTAATTTACGTTTCTAAATTTTTTGACCAGTTATACTTAATTATTATATTTCTTTATTATTGTAACATATCATAGTTTTAGATACAGGGCCCTCGTTGATAACAGCACTTCATGTGTTGAAGAGGTTACCCTGTATAAATATTGTCATTATTATTATTATTATTATTATTATTACCTGTCTCATGGTCAGGCTGTCGGTGACTAAACTGGCAACTCCACCAGAACCTCTGGTGAGGAGGGTGACCAGACACCCAGTAGGACCAAAAACAAGACCTGTTAAAGGGCAGATGAGCTCCATATGAGCCAATGGCCGTCTGGATAGAGTTTGGTGATCTCAATAAAAATCACCTTGGCGCCGGGAAGGGCATCTGGCCGTAAAATTATGCTCCACTTAGTTACCATGATGAATGACAATGTTCAGGCATGGGCATCAGCCAGCCCAAAGGTTGATGCGGGCTGCACCTGCCTACGTGAGAAAGAAAGGTGCAAGCCCTCAGCGGAACTTGAGGCACCCTGTATGTCATTATGACGGCCATAAAAAGGCTGATGTTCAAGGAATGCTGAGGTTGGGTAGCTGGAATGTGGGATTGATGGGTGGCAGAAGTATGGAGGTTGCTGAAGAGTTGACGAGAAGGAGAGTGGATGTCTGTTGCTTGCAAGAGACAAGTTGGAAAGGTGCTTCTGCTCGTTTCATTGGTCCTAGGGGGAGAAGGTTTAAGTTTTGGTGGAAAGGTAATGGAGGAAGTGGTGGTGTGGGCATAGCATTGGCAGAGGACTTGACTGACAGTGTGATGGAAGTGAGAAGGAAAAGTGATCGGATTATGGTGGTTGTGATGAGGTATGGTGGGAAGGTTTTGCGACTGTTCAGTTGTTATGCACCTCAGGTTGGAAGAAGGGATGAAGAGAAAGATAGTTTCTATCAAGATCTGCAAGAGGAGTTGTTGGAAAGAAACCAAGGCGACATCATGCTGCTGGGGGTGACTTCAATGGTCACGTAGGAAGCAGGACTGATGGATATGTTGGGATTCATGGTGGATTTGGTATCGGGTCGAGGAACCATGAAGGAAGAAGGCTTCTTGAACTTTATTCTGAAGCAAGATTGGTGCTTGTCAACACCTGGTTTCAAAAGAAGAGGAAAGTGACATTTCAGTCAGGCACCTTGTCATCAGAAATCAATTTCTTTGCAATCGATAAGTTCTGGAGGAAGCTGGTGAAAAATACCAAGATCATCCCAGGCGAGCTACAGCATAGTCTGATTGTTGTCGAGTTGCAAGGAGTGAAAGTTTCGAAAAAGAAGAAGGTGACGAGAAGTTGTGTTAAAACCTGGAAGTTGAAGGATGACTCGATCTGGGAAGAGTTTAGGCATAGGATGGATGAAGAGTGGAATGTGGATCAGGCAGGTTACTCATGGGAAGAATACAAGAGGTGCGTGGACAAGGTCTTGAAGGAAGTGTGTGGCATCAGCAATGGAAAGCAGAGACATGGTGAGACATGGTGGTGGAGGGGAGATGTACAGGAGGCGGTTACAGACAAGAAGAAGAAGTTCCGTCAGTGGAAGAAGGATGGTTTGGAAGAGGCAAGGGCCGATTACAACAGAAGCAAGAGGAATGCAAAGAGGGTTGTTGCAAGGGCAATGAAAGAGAAAGCGGAAGAAGAAGTGCAAAATGGTGACTGCTTTTTCAAGAAGTTGAAGCAAATCAGGAAAGACGCAAGAGATGTTGATGAGTGTCCTTGTATCCGAGACAGAGATGGTAAGATACATCATGATGAAGGAGAGAGGGCAAGCATCTGGAAGACTCATATGGAGAGAATTATGAATGAAGAGAATGAATGGCATGACGTGCTGGAAGCAACCGAAACTGCTGGACCAGTAAAGGAAATCTCCTTAGAAGAGATATGGAAGGCATTGAAAAGCCTGAAAAATTCACAGGCTGGTGGTCCAACCATGATTGTGAAGGAGCATTTGATCGCTTGATGTCATGGAGCGGAAGTGCTCAGGGAGATTGGTAACACCCTGCTGGAGGGAGGAGAAATGCCAGAGGACTGGAAAGTCAGTACCCTTGTGCCAATCTACAAGGGGAAGGGAAGCATGTTGGAATGCGGGTCTTACAGAGGTGTGAAGTTGCTGGAACAGGGGATGAAAGTAGTTGAAAGGGTGTTGGAACGTAGGATAAGGGAGATTGTACATATAGACAAGAGGCAGTTTGGCTTTATGCCTGGAAAAGGAACGACCGACACCATTTTTGGAGCTAGAAGAATGCAGGAGTATTACATCGGAAAAAAGAAGAACTTGTTTATGTGTTTTGTCGATTTGGAGAAGGCTTTTGATCGGGTGCTGAGAAAAGTGATCGAGTGGGTGATGAGAAGGCGTGGTGTACCAGAAGTTTTGGTGAAGGCAGTGATGAAGATGTATGAAGGTGCGAAGACGAAAGTGAGATGTGGTAATACTCTGTCAGAGAGTTTTCCAGTGGAAGTAGGTGTTCACCAAGGTTCAGTGCTTTCACCTCTTCTCTTTGCCATCGTGATTGACGTTTTGTCAGAGGAATGCAAGAGAGACGTTTTGTGGAATCTGTTGTGTGCGGATGATCTGGTTCTGATGGCGGAGACAATGAAAGAGCTGGAGGAACTATCTGTTGGATGGAAGCAGGCATTTGAAGGGAAAGGCCTGAAGGTGAACATGACAAAGACAAAGGTGCTGCAAGCAAGTGGTGGAAAGGGTGTAACAGTGGAAGTGAAGGAGGATCCTTGTGGAGTGTATGGAAAGCGGGTGAAGCAGAATTCGATGGAATGCACACGCTGTAAGAGATGGGTACATACCAGGTGTGCCAAGGTGAAGAAGGTTAGCAACAGATTGGCAGTGAATTTTGTTTGCAGTAAGTGCTTGATTGGGAATGATTTGGATGAGGAAGATGGTCAGTACCTGATTGGAGTAGAAAAGGTGCAGCAATTTGTTTACCTTGGCGATGTGTTGAACAAAGGAGGAAGATGTGAGATTGCAGTCTTGAGAAGATGCCATCTGGGTTGGGCAAGGTTTAATGAATTGGCTAGTATCTTGTGTGGAAGAAAGTTTTCGTGGAAATTGAGGGGTTAAGTGTACAAAGCGTGTGTCAGGTCAGTGATGGTCTACGGGAGTGAAACGTGGAATGTGAAGGGAATAGAGGCTGGTATCTTGCAGAGAATGAAGAGAGCAGTGGTGAGAAGGATGTGTGGTGTGAAGCTGGCGGATAGGTTGAACACGGTTGGATTAATGGAAAGGCTAGGATTAGAAGATTCTGTCCTGGAAGTAGTGTCAAGAAGTGGACTAAGGTGGTTGGGTCATGTATTGAGGAGGGAAGATGATGATCCGATCAAGATAGTGTGGAGGCTGGACGAAGATGCCGTGAGAGGCAGAGGCCGACCGAAGATTACCTGGAAAGATAACATGAAATGAGAAGCTAAGAGATGTGGGTTGAAAGAAGAAGATGCGCCAGATCGTACAAAATGGAGGTGTTTGTCATGGAAGAACACAAACAGCAACCCATCATAAGATGGAAAACGCTGTATAAATGATGATGATGATGATGATGATGATTTCCTACAAGTTTTCATACTTCCTTTTGATTCATTGTCAAATGTTCATCAATATGGTACATGGCAAGCTACCAAAGGGGTTATTTTTCTAAGTCACAAAACACCCTCCAATATGATCTAAAGTCAGTGCTTTGGGGCAAAGTGCTGGAATGACATTCCTGATTATATCAGAAGATCACCATCTGTAGGAAGGTTTCAATTAGATCTGAAAGATTCCTTTTTGAAGAGGGTCATTAGATATTTCCTTTCCAATTTCAGCTGTGATTGATTCAAAAGATGGCTAAGGCAAAGTACTTTTTCTATTAATTTGTTAGCTAAAATGTTTGCCTTCTTGCTTTTTTATCTTTACTTGGGGGTGCTCTCTCCTCGATTAGTTTTGTAACTATTGAGAGAGTTCCTCCTCTAAATAATTCCCCTCCATACAATTTAGTTTATTTCTATGTTCCTGTAAAGTATTTGAACTTCTTGTTTTTCATAAGAGGAACTTGGTGCCTAAACTGTCTTGGATGAAATGTAACATTTTTGAATTAAATTGCATTTCATCAATTGGGTATTACTTCTAAGTGTTTGCATTTTGGTGCTTATTTACTATTCCACTTATGAACTTGCATCATGTGTTGAAGTCAAATCTCAAGGGTTCCTGTTCTGCAGCTAGTCTAGTTTATCATGATGTAAAACAGACCACAAGATCAAGACAGATATCGTGTACCCAAAACATAATACCCTTTCATAGGTATTGTTTGTCCTATGGCTCAAGGTTCTATCACAGAACATCTACAAAAGGGTGACAGTAGCTGATATAAGATACGTTAGGTTCGAAAAGTTTCGGATATGGAAAGTTTCTTGCAAAAATTTTCGACATGAGATCGTGTCCGAAACTTTTGATCCGAAACTGTTGATCTGCAAATGTTTGAAGCGGCCGAAGCTTTTGAGACCACATATACTATCAGGATCATTTTTATGGGCATTAAGAGGGTCTGTAGGTAGATTTGGCAATGAAGTGATGCTGCATGTGATGTTTTTTGCACTTTTTTACTATTCCATGAGAAATTCAGTGACTGTCCTTCTAGTAACTTTCATTCAGGGCCTAGAAGACTGCTCGTAACCACTATTTGTATTCTTGAAAATTGAACTAAAGACTTTGAAATAGAAATTAGTGATGTAAGAGTAAACGGGGGACGCAGTTGTGAAATGTTCTTGCTAAGTGAACAGAACCTTGGACATATTTTACGTCAAAAACCCATTTCGTGTAGGAAATGGGTGTGGTCATTTTAATCGGGTTCCGTCCATAAGCCCTTTATGTTTGAAAAATATTGGTTTTGTAAATTTCCATTAATTTAGGCCCTGGCGGCCTTCGGCTCTAACATCCGGAATTCCATCTGACACTTCTTTGATATTTAGATATTTTCAGGAATATCAGTACTCCCTTGTGAGTTCATCGAAGAATCTTCGCAATTAGTTTCGACTGGTTGTTTTAGTCCCTTAAGCATCCGATCAAATTTTCCTTTTCTTAAACTGCCCCCCCCCCCAATAATATGAAGGTTTAGATGCGTTTTCAATAGATATTATCAATACAAAATCTATCTATTATTAAGCTAATCCCTGCCCATTGGTAGAGAAGATTCTATGATTATATATTGTACAGGGTGGACTTGATCAAGCAGAGTTTCTACATAGCGGAGATTTCCAGTGCCATATTCATGCCACTGCCTAAGGAAGACTCTATTTAAGATTAAATCTAGAGCAGCAAGACCATCAAGATTGTAATCTTTTGCCATTCTATGCTCTATTTAGGTTGTAGTTCTCATCGTTACTCTGCTGCTTGCTTTGCTGCCTCGCAACTTTCTTTTATTTCACTTCTCTCTTCAATGTTGTTTTAGTTTCGTACAGAGCAGAACCAGTGACGTTTTTCGCCCAAGTTGTTTGTCCGCAATTGAAAGTACTGGAATTTTTGCTGTTAATTTTGTGTTAACATAGCAAGATATTCTGGCCATGTACATGAAATTTTTGGTTGGATTTTTGGCGAACGATTTTAGTGTGTTGTTTAAACCTTAATGTTGAATTAAGTGTCTTTCCAGTTTGCTTTCTTTTACGCTTGCCTTTCCTATTTTGTCAGAAACATCGTCGCTTTTCACGCAAAAATCATCAGTTTTCATTGAATTGTCAATTCGTTTTATTTCGCTTCTTTTAAGCAGCCTTGCACTTGAACCGAAACTGATTTTCAAAGGCACTTATCATCATTTAGTTTCATCAGATTGCTTGGAAGCTATTTTTTTATTCTCATGGAATCATTCTCTAATTTTGCTTTAGCTTTCTCGACGTTAGGAACCACATACATATATTATTGTACCATCCGTGTATTTGCGGACTTCGGTTTCTTCTACATACAGAAATAAGACATCAGATGGAAAACGCAGCTTTATTATGAATTTAAGGATAATAGCCACGACGAGCCACATGACAGATAAATCAGAAAAGAATAGCCATTTGTATATCTTTTATTTTATTTCATTTCATCGACACATCCATGACAAACCAGTTAAGACCTAATCAACTTTTACGACAAATCCATTACGACATGTTCAAGAATGTTTCGAGACGAGCTTGTCCCAACCTCAGCTACAGAATGGGAAAAAACGTAGGGGATATATATGTGTGTTTATATGTGAATACAGAAATAAGCTCAGAAATATCTCAAGCAAGCTTGTCGTAAACACGAGTTAGATTTCCTCGTTACATTTGGATGTAGTGTTTTCTCAGAAAATAAAGAAATGTAGATTATGTATCAAATGCAATTCCAATGAACTTCTTTTAGGTGACTGAAGACCCCATCTGCATTATTACCATGGTGGTGTGGTGCAAGTATTGTTGTTTGCCAACTGCCAATGGAAATAGTTTACAGTGCCAAAGTTGTAACGATTCTGTTCATTTCAACTGCTTGCAACAGGAGAAACCTAGCCGGATGGAAGGTGATGTTCTCTTTGACCTCACATGTAGGAGCTGTGGAGAGGATGGAGAAGAACAAGTATCTAGAACGAAAATTACTTGGCTTCAGGCCATACACTTAGCACTGTACAATTTATCTATCAGGGAAAGTGGACGACAAGGATTTTTTAGATGGAAAGATGATATATGTGCATTTCTCAGTCAGCATTGGAGTAATTTGTTCCCCGAGCGGCCAATGACGAATAATTGGAGAAGTACTGTGGCAGGCACTTTATCTGTTTACTGTTCTAAACTTTTTAAGTCGGGACAAGCTATTTTTAATGAGGCAGGCTGGTGGGCTCTTATGGAAGTGAAGCCTCCACCCAAGAATTACAGTAATTGTGTAAAAGCCAAACAGAATACCAAATCGAAAGATTTGAAGAGAAAACACGAAGAAACTGGTGAAGAGCAAAGTTTTGGACGCGGGAAAAGGACAAATAAGGTTGGGAATTGTGTTGCTGACAGCGAATTGAGTTTGAATGGCACTGAAGGCTCAGAAATGGAACTGGATTTTGACGATGTGTCGCTAGGTTCTGCAGAGATGCAAAACAACTTGAATAACATCGATTTCAATGTTAATCGTGATTATATTGAAGATATTGTTCCAACGGATGATCCATTTTCCCTCTTGAAAGTTGAGGATTTGGGTAAGGAGTTGTCGGACTGTTTGCAGGATTCTAGCAAAATGACAAGCACTGCAAGTGATGTTACACCAACAGTGGTCGAATCTTTTGATGGTAATTCTATGAACAACGCCAGCGAAGAATCTCAGAGTATTCAGGAACAGATGAGAGTGAAATCTCAGAAGAGCCCTTTGCCCACCCGAGGAAGCCTTACGCATATGAACTTAATACAAGAAAGGGAAGTTTTAAATAAGCTGAACAGTTGTTTCAGTGCTGTCTCCGAAAATCCTGCGGCAATGCGCTTAAGGCGAAAACTTAAACTAAGAAAGCGGAAAGTTGAAATGGGCCTTCCGGTTTTTGACTTAGATGATAGAGTCAGACAGTTAGTTAGGAGATCTGCACCGATAGGAATAGAAATTACATTTACAGATGCAAGCGGAAATGAATTGCCTAAAACTGCAAAAGAGACAAATATCAAAGAAAATCATCAAGCAAGTAATTCTTTGCACCACCCAGCCCTACAAGGCATTAATGTGCTAGACAGATTCAGAACAGGGCTTCGTTCAACTCCCAGGAATTTACCCAACTGTCAGAATTATCATAGTTTCCTATCACGGTTAGTCGGATGCAATGACGACTTAAAACTTCGGCCGATTTGCAGTCCATACACACAACGTGTACTAAAGCCGTTTATACGACGCGACTTTGAAACAAAACCATTAAGAGTTAAATTGATGGAAGAGCTAATCGCCTTTACTCATCGGCATGACCAGCACTGGATTACACCTTGCCCATCCCCGATCGATTACTGCTATGTTCAACCGCATCATATACCGGCTGTTAATGCTATGTGCGAAGATTTCTTCTGGAAGGGAATCAATTTGTCTGAGTGTTTGCAATATCCTGATTTCAGCTGTGTGGTTCTCTATAAGAAACTTCTAATAGGCTTTGCATTTATGGTGCCAGATGTTAAATACAACGAGGCTTATATATCGTTCATTCTAGTACATCCAGATTGGAGAGGAGCCGGTATTGGTACATTCATGTTATATCATTTGATTCAAACGTGCATGGGCAAAGATGTAACTTTACATGTCTCAGCTTCAAACCCATCTATTATGCTTTACCAAAAATTCGGCTTTAAAGCGGAGGAATTTATTCTCGATTTCTATGACAAATACTTACCAGAGGACAGTCTTGACTCTAAGCACGCATTTTTCCTTCGTTTGCAGAGATAAATTTTAATAAATGTAGAAATTTGGCATCATATTCAGGCATGCAACTGGGACTTTTCAAGGACGAGGGTTTGACCCACAAAAAGGACGTAGTGAAAATGTTTTTGAAGAGGCTGTAGCTTAGCAAAAATACGATTAATATTTTCACAATTTTTCAACAAAAAGGGTACTTGGTTGTATTGTCTTATTTTTAAGCAACTGACGCTAGCAACGTATGGAGTTAGGTTATTAGACCCATTTGAATCATTTTTCTTTTGTTTTCTCTGTACGATTCATTGTATATATATATGAAAAAGCAAAGATAACACAAGTGAGGTCTTTGGATATTTTTGGATTTACCAGAGGCCATCGATAACTTAATTATAGCTTGGCAACTATTCGTTACCTCACCAGACAAATCCAGTTTGAGTTTCCAGACATCACTTGTATTTTGGACAAAACTGCAAGAATTGTTTGCGCTGCAAACACTTCTGGCTTGATAGACCATAGTACATTGGATTAGAGAAACCATCTATTATTAGCGTCACATCTCTTAGGAGCAGAACTAACTTCTTTTCTTCAGTGTCGATGAGATATTGCTATTAGATAGATCCATAGATTTCATTAAGCACTTTAATTCTACTCTTCTTTATTAGAGTTTTCTTCATAATTTCTAGTTCCTTTTTGTGACGAAGGTCACCAACGCAGAGTATAGCATGTTATTCGCAGTTATTTGCCTAACTTCTAACGAAGTCAGTTCATTGACAGAAGATCCATTTGCCTTCTTGGTCATAGATATTTGCTTTTTTTATTCCTACAAGCTCAGCTGCTCTACCAATTTTGTTATAATATAGTTCAGTTATGGTACATTAGCGGTTTCTTATTTGCGATACTGCATGAGTGTGTAGGTGGTTAGCATTATCTGCTATATGGATATTTTGAACTGGCAGGACTTTAATTTAATTATGATTCTAACTGTTAAGAGTAGGGAAGATCTTTATGATAACTTAGTAGTGAATGTTTCGGATACTGATCAGAATATATGGGTGGTCGAATGATCACAGTTTCAGTGGCTAACCAGACAAAAACCACCAATTTCCTTTACCTTATAAGGGGTTAGGTTTTCCTTCCTTTTGGATTATACAATGTTACCCTCCCCCCTCCTACGGTACCATTTCCTGATCAACTGGCTAGTACCAGAGCTCGTCATCTTTTGCAAAAAGTGCTTTATCTTGTTCAGCTTATAGGTGTGATCTATAACGCTTTTGGTCACAAATTCCTTGTGATGATCCGTATAACACTACTGATCTTAATTTTCAAACGCTAATTTTAGTTGCCAGGGTGAAACTAAATATGCAGCATTCTAAAAATTGTACCATTTGAGCACGATTCGACAAGTACATATAATGACAGATTAGATTCACCTTCGGATTCATGATAAATCAACTTTTGTCTTACACAGTTCTTTTTTTAAGGAAAACGTTTATAAGACAATGAGACTCAAAATGCCAAAATCTAAAGAAAATGTTAAGAAAACCACGAGGCTCAAATTCGAAAGGTCACAAGAAAATCTTAAATATTTAGTAACGGATTCATGAAAAACTGAGAGAGTTCCAGTACTGGGCCAAAATTTCTTAAGAGAAATCTATAGACCCTTCCCCTGATTCCGTCACTCGCCTAGGAGTGCGTAATGCATTCTGGTTGTTGTATACTACTCAATTGATTAGAGTCCGCTCTTGTTCTAGTCTCCGATTATTCTAAGGAAAAATATCTAAATATTATCTAGATCGTAATATTTGACCGTTAATTTACCCAGGATATTTTGATAGTGTCATCAGAAGGGATCATCAAATGGACATTCTCAGCTGCTTTTCAACGACTTAATCTAAGAAGGAATATTTGTTGGTTGGCTCATCTTTTAGCGCGCGAAGCTGCCATGGGAGTTCTAATTTAACACATAATTCAAAGCTTATTGCCGGGGGGCTTGCTATATAGAATCCATTGATAAGAGAAGCCCGATTATACTTCCAGGAAGAGGCGTTTATTATAGACAATACGGCATTTCTTGATAGAGCATTCCATCAAAAAACCATCAGTCTGAATTTTTCGTATGACTGGAAACCGCTACGCAGATATCAAATTACAGTACTTGGGAAAATAATATAATATATATGAAAATTTGGTTTCTACTGCTTTTTTGACGGTTTTCATTTTCATTTCATTTCAATTTTTAAGCATTTATGTACTTAAACATTTCTAACTAACGGTTAGGCATATCACATATTGACCCGTCATAACAGGCGTACTTGCAACTTTTTGTCGTTAGAGCAAAGATTACGAATTTTACCATCGGAATGAAGGGAAAGCACGTTCAGCTATTTATACGGAAGTGTAGCTGCTTCTTTTCGTATGAGATTTTTGATTGAGAGCGGATGGACAACAGGTTTAGAGTAAGGACTATTTGTTGTCAATCTTGCAGCTTTACTCTTGATCTTCTGGAGAGAATCAAGTTTTAACTCATTACAAAGCCCCAAACTTAGCAGCAGTAACTAAACTGTGGCTCCACAATGGTACTGTCACTTTTCTGTCATAATATCATTGAAAATATTGTTGTCATAACGGAGGCAATATCACAGACACTGCTTTGCCAATTAATTTATTCATATGCATTTCATTTTACCCGAAGTATACTCAAGAATTGAACACGCTGTTTACTAGTAATTTATATACCTCAGTTTCTTGTATACCAAGAATCTCAGCAAATTTTGCCAACCCTGATACGGACAAACACAGCTTTTCTTTCCTTTGTACATATTTCTATACCATATCATTGTGATCTAAGGCCTGGCTTCCATTTGGTCGCCAACTGCCGCTACCTGTCGCAACCTTACTTAGCCAGTACTAGATTTCTAATGGAAACACGCCTTAATTAATTGCACCGACAGTGGCGACTCGTATAGACAGCTGACGGCCGGCCGGGTCGCGCTGCATTAGAAACAGTACCTACTAGCTTCAGCGAATCTAGAACTCTAGTTTTTAATAATAAGAACACTTAGAATATGTTCATCCGCAGATGGGAATTTTCACAAGCACTGAACTACTCGCATTCTTATACGAAACAAATTTTGATGAGGTTGTTAATCAGCATTACCATTTGTTCCTTTTATACTTAGAAGTTTCCCCTTTGAGAACACTTAAAAGCACCGATACCCAGCAAATATTATCTGGTGCTTATAAAAGAAAAAATAGAATGGAGTAGTTTGTGTTTTTGATTAGTGGTGTTGTGATTGTAATATTTTGGTTCGAAGCTTGCAATAAAGGATGGCAGTATATTATTCTCAAAAACAGGACAGTTAGCCTTTCCAAGGTTTCTCACTTTTTATTCCTTACCTATTTTGCATCAATATGCAATATGCAACTGAACTGTTGTGCTTGTTGACTTTCTTCACAGAAGGATGCAGTGTAGTTGCTTTAACTTATTAATGTGCAGCCAAGGCTTTTTAAGAATTAGAAGTTAATCTTGAAATCGATCGGTACTGTGGAGTTTCATTTAAAAAATCTGGTTAAGTTATATCTGGTGTGATGAAATGCAAATTGAGATTGTAGATTAGCATAGGGTGGGAAGGGGGTAATAGTGTATGATTACGTATGAACAACAGCACTTATTTGCGTCGCTTGTTAAACAATGCAAACCCAATATAAGCAACCATTTTTGATATTTTTTATGCAGCATCAAATTTCTGTAAATAGTTTTTTCATTTATGGCAAAAATGCTACAATACTGTAAGGCCATCTCGTTTATCCAAGCGCGAGCTTGATAGGTTTTTTTACTGTTAAGATATCTTGTATCCAGAGGGAAGAGAGAAAAGACAGTTGCTTTATTTGAGAAACGTTAATGCTATCACATCAATTTCCAATGCCAGTTATTCCAACCAGTAGATCTATAATTGCTATAAGTTTGATGTCCCCTTAATTTGGATGAAGACATTTAGTGTACTGAGGCAAGTGGCATGGAATTACAACTAATTCAAGGTGCAAAATCGTATGCAAAAATCGTCTTCTTCGTCTAGTAGAAAATTCTTCTACGAATAATTGCTGTACAGGAAAGAAGTTCGTTGAGCGTATACCAGTTTTCATTGTAGTCTATATAGTGGGGGGGGGGGGGATTCTTAGCTGAGGGAGTAATATGAGCATTAACAAACTTGTCTACTTTGCTTCTACATGCTCTGCATTTTTCCTTTTAGGTATGTTCATTGTAATCCGATCATCAATTATTACGCTTTTATCTCAATATCGAAGTAAGTTTGGCTTACGAACATTTATCTACCAGAAGCCCAACTGCTTCAAATTTTGCTACAGATAGCTCTAGTGACAGTTTACGATTGTTGTGTCAAACGATTCATATGATGAGGAATTAGATCATAATTTTATGAGTTGCTTGAAATATTTTCAATTGATAGTACCTCAGCGGTTTGGTATACGTATTGAATTGACCAAAGTTAAATGTGAATGGGTATTGTTTGATTGAGTATCACAGAGGGCGAGAGAGGCAAAACAGTAGTTTCGTTTCAAGCAAAGATTGATTCATTGACTTCAAAGGATTGATTTTTGTTGTTGTAGATACCTGATGCAGTGTTCACACGCAGCTATTTCGTATCCTTTGCTCGTTGATAGGAATCAACTTGTTGAAATGATTGGTTTTCACTGCACGAACTTAGCATTTCTTGCTATCATATGCTCATTGCCTCAATTTGCCGCAAAAGTACTTAAATTTCATCCACTTGAATAAATCAAGTTGTGAATAGCTGAGAGGATAACTGGCAAATACACTGCCATTTGGGCTATCTGTTGCCTATAGCATATACCGTATTTTCTCTAATATAAGCTCAGGGCATGGATTCTAGAAGGAGCATATAATATAAAAGAAAGTTTACGTAAGCATAAAATTTGCACGGAGTGTTTATTAGAGAGGGGGCGTGTGAAAGAGATGGGGCGTTAATTGGAGAAAATACGGTAGATATAAATGACTTGTACCTACAGAGTCACTTACAGTGGAACAGAACATTATGAGATAAGTAAGCTAAGACTACAACTGGAATTACACAAGCTACTACTTAAAACTATAACTTACAATAAGTACGCGTAATGATTATTATGTAGGCAAAAAGGCAACAATGGTTGCAGATGCTATGCACATGGTAAGCATGGGCTTTTTGAAGACACTGTCGTACAAAGATCTTTGAAAATTAAACGCGAAGTTGTATAGCTTAGGGAGTAGATGTAACATTAAGTTATTAAGAACTATGGGAGTATTCCTATAAAATCACAAATGAACGTGTAAAAGATATCTACAAAATCTTAAATTCACAAATGGCTATTGAGCAATGAACTCAATTACTCTCGAGTGCTTAATACAAGGGGGATCTTAATAGTTGGGGATTAGGCACTTTCTTAGAAACTGACAACCGGGGGGAGGGGGGGGGGATTTCCAGATAGGAAGCCTGTCATGCGTTAACTAATAAAGCACCATGCTCTGCGGTCAAGGCCTTTGATCGACTTATTTATAACTAAACAGAACACTCAAAACTTGAATGCAATGACATGATACCTTTTCGAAAATACAAAACGAAAAACGTATGTCTTGACATGTAGTTGACATGGACCTTTGACACCTCAACTTACAAAAATTAATAAGCAGGGGGGGTCTCAATAAGATCCAGGGGGTGGGGAAAAATCTGGAAAATTGATAAGCGTCCCTCCCGTCTATTAAACACCCGAGAGTAAAATTATCTTGCTGTTTTACTTAATGTTACATGCCTTTGATAGATATAAGAAAAATCCCAAGTGCATTAAACCTTTTGGAATTGCCATTGTTGAATGGGCTTGATTATAATGTTTCGTTTCTAGAACGTCTTACAATATGAGCACCTTTACTGCTGTGAATACATAGACTGGGTCGCTGACACCTCTCACGGATACTACAAGCTGATCTACGCGCCCTTTGTATTGAGATCCTTTTGGCGCGTAATAATGCAACCTGAAGTACCCACGTCGCCATATTCTTCTGCTCTTGGTTCGTAGTATTGGAGTACCAATCTTTGCGATACAGTCGAATTTGAATACAGAGGATGGACCTCGATTGAGAACTTCAAAGATCAAAAGCATTTTCTTCCCATTAAGAACCGTATAGTCTCTGTCCCCGTACAAAGCTCTAACCAATATTGGTTGGGCCTTGACAGTTTTTTCCGACAATCTTTGGAATGGATAGCCTTCTCTTGTTTGTCCCCGAAGCCTTATCTTGAACGTATCTTTGAAAGAGGAGAATGATGTATTGAAAATGGTTGTTCCCTCCTCATGAGTTAGTCGTAGACTCCCAAGCAGTTTGCTTCCATCTTCGCGAAGAAGATCAACTCTAAGACTTTGTGATTTTATGTTCTCTAGCCCGGTTATTGATAGGTAGAGGTGTACGTCATCTCCTGTAACAAAATTGGCAAATCTTGCATACTCTGTATTCACGTTCACAAACAAATGGCTATATGTATATATAGATTAGAAAGATAATATAGCACGAAAAAGCGGGAACATTCTTTTAGCATACTGAAAAGCTTGTTTTTTCTTCTGACAGTCGTCAGAGTATGAAACGTCGGATAGCGACCGAAAGGTGAACCGAAATATATAGCCAGATGCGGATACACGTGATATGATGAATAATGTGTCCAGTTAGCCGTACAATGGTGAATAGGTGCCAAGTGGCCAATCATACGGCTAACTGGACACATTATTCGTCATATCACGTGTATCCGCATCTGGCAATATATCTCGGTTCACCTTTCGGTCGCTATCCGACGTTTCATACTCTGACGAGTGTCGGACGAAAAAAAACCTTTTCAGTATGACTAAAACATGGTGCCGCTTTTGTATGTATTTATACATCCAAAAGCCACAGCCAGTAAAACATTTTAAAGGTATATATAGAATATCATGTGGTTAACGTCAACATTCAGTACTCGATTATTGATGAAAACGCAGGTCGAAACGCTTGAAAAGCTGAAACTTCATTTATTGATCTTTGTGTATATTTGAAGGTCAATAAATATGAAAACTGAAAGTGCGAGAAAATGACCGTCCCGAGCTGAACTCGAACTCGCGACCCCCTGGTTTTGTAGATCAAGTACTCTACCAACTGAGCTATCGGGTCATGCCTTCAAATTCATGCTCAAGGTCAGATAATTTGCTCGCACTGACCCTCTCTTAACCAATTTACGCATCGCAATGTGCATTGGACCTGCTGGTCAGAGAGGATTGCTTGAACCTGATGAACTTTTCAGCTAATGTCTTGACGGTTAACAGTTGCATATGAATCTTCAAGTCTAGAGACGAGGAGAGATACGTTATAGCTATATGGGTATACCTAACAATGGATGTGACACTGGAATCAATGTATCCTTTCGAACAAACTTATGAAAGAAGATGAAGCCAAACTGAATGAGTTTCTTTGACAGCGCCCTCGCAATGTAGTCGTGTACTCCCACCTTAGCTGGGAAAGTCAAAATCCATCGTCCTGGTGCAGGAGAATCTATTTCGAAAACTTTGGCTCGTGAAAGATTAACATTTGTTTGCCAAAACACTCCAGTAGGACTCAACAATGAAACATATTTTGCCGAGTTTTCTTCCTCCACTGTTACGGAAATGACTAGTCTTCCCACAGTGTTGTCAACAGGGATTGTGTAGCTTTTTGTGAATCCGGCCGCTCTTTTTACTCGCTTGAAGATTGGTCGAGAGTTGGCACTAGCAATAATTGTCGGGTTGTAAAGACTGTTCTTGACTAATATGGCCAATTTTCTTAGCTCTTGAGTGTCGGTAAGGGCAAACACCTGTCCTGAAGTGAATGATGCTACATCGTGAAATTCTTTGATGTCCTTTCCACAGCTCTCTGTCTTTCCAAAAAAGTTTATTGTTGCTCCAGAAGAGTAGGCCGCAACTTTTACTGCATTTATGTTATCAATAGTCCCATCTTTAGCATTTGCATCAGTAAAAACAAACATTGGTGATCCAAAACGAGGTCCTGCATTAAGTGCTTCCAGCATTCCTGTGAAGGTTAATTCGGGACAGTCTCCTCCACCTTTTGCATCAAGATCTTCAATAGCATTTACAAACGCTTCCCTTTGTGATTGGTTTCTGTATGTTATTGGACCGTATGCTGTTGACGTAAAAAGGATGCTGTTACGTTTATAAACTATGGGAAAGGAATCTAGCTATTATTTCTTAATAGCGTTGTTTTTATGCTGGAGAGCTTATTCGGCGAAAGATCTAAGATCCTGAGAAATAATGCTGATACAGGTAAATCAAAAAACAGAATACCGAAAGATTTTCCTTCTCAGCTTACTTCATGAGGTTATTGGAAGGCATTGATCCCAACCTGGAAGCTAAGAAAATCATTGGAGCTGCTTTGATTGATCAATCAATGACGTTTGGTTGCGTTGCCAATTGATTTATTAATCACAAAATTTTATGCTTATGGTATGAAGATGAACACTCTCAGTACTTGAAGATTACCGATAGGACATAAATAGTACAGGCTATCTTAGGATTTGCAGTAGCCCTACCGAAAAATTGCTTCACATCCTTATTCTTGGCACCTTCATGTGAACACTTTCATAAGTGATATTTTCCTAGTATTAGGGAAATACTATTGTGTACCTGTGTTAATAGCATGTTTAACTTACTGCTAGCAATATTGAACCTTTTCATGATTTATGTAAAGTGGAAACAAATAGATGCATTGATTGGCTTATTTCTAACCACAAGATACTCAATCTGTCGAACTCAGATAGGGATGTTACAAAATCTGCAATAAGCAATGATGTCAGACTTAGTGTCAATAATGATGTCATCCTTCTGGGAGTCCAAATTGATAAATGTGAAAAATTGCCTTGTATCTGGCTAAATTCTAGGAGCAAAAGTAGGCACCAGTGTTTTTCAAAACATAATGACAACGTTTTGAAGGTGAAGTGACAGTTGACTTACTAGGATCTCCAAATGGTGAAAGAATGTAGTCTACATCGAACTCCCGAGTTTCCTGAATAATAGTTTTTGCAATAGCTTTTGCGGCCAGGATCTCATCTTTCATGCTTCCAGTGACATCAATAACAAACATTAAGGTGGCGTCTCCTCGCTTTGCAAATACCTCTTCAAATGTGTCACTGCCAATAACTTTTTTAATCCTCTCCATGTACTTCGTGGCAGCCTTTTCAACTTCGATTGGTTTCAGGCCAAGGTCAAGTTTACTCTAGAACAATAATTCACATTACCTAACTTGGAGAAAGGCTTTACCATTCACTCTTAAAATTTACTTTTTAGAGATTATTTTCCATTGACAGCTGTCCAGAATATGCACTCTTGCAACAACACTTCTCCATTCTTCTAGAAAACTCATCAAATTCTTACCAGAACTGTATGTGATACGTCATTTTTAGCTGTTAGTTAGTGCTCTCAACTTAGTTCATTTGAACACCTGTACTTTCTGCACCCTTTATCAGGAGTTTTAATTCATTATCATTAGATACAATACTCTAGGGGCACTGGCCGGTTCTCAAGTTCACAGGAAGCAAATGAGATATTGTAGTTTAGATGATCACTTAGAAACTAATGAAAATGTCATGATCCTACCTTCATAAATGCAAAGAGTGATTTTCCTAAAGTCATCCTGGCAAAGTCAATGTCGCCTCCACGGCCAGCAGCCTTTATGAAGTACAACAGCTCTTTTTGACGTTGCTCTGGAGAGAGTAACAGTGCTCTGGGATTTCGACTGACGATTTCATCTGTGACAGCTCGTTGAATCTGGTAAATCACACTGTAGAATTTGGCTGTAGTAAGAAGAAACCATATTTATGCGATATTGCAGGCATTTGTTATTAGAATTTTATTGCATAAGTACAGTGACGAATCTTAGCAGTAAGAGCAGTCAAGTGAGATATTGCAGATAGTGATCAGAAACTAATGGTGCTCAAGGTGATGATGACATCAAGAGGATGATTATGATAATGACTATGATGATTATAATGGTGGTGATGAGGGTGATGATGATGATGCTGATAATGATGATGGTGATAGTGATGGTTGTGATGATAATGATGATGAATGTGATTATGTGATTATGGTGATGGTGATGATGATGATGGTGTTGATGATGGTGATGATGATGATGATGATGATTGTGATTTTGTGATTATGATGATTGTGAAGATGATGATGTTGGTGGTGGTGGTGGTAATGATGATTGTGATGATGATTGCGATGATGATTGTGATGATGATGGTGATGATGATGGTGATGATGATGATGATGATGATGATGATGATGATGATGATGATGATGATGATGATGATGATGATGATGATGATGATGATGATGATGATGATGATGATGGTGATAATGATGATGGTGATAATGATGATGGTGATAATGATGATGGCTAGCCCATGGTTGGAGACCTCCTCGTGGTGGCAAGCGGGCACAGAGAGACTCTGCCCTTAAGTTGATAGTGATTCATTTCGCGAAGATTCAGAATTGGGGCAGATGTTGACGACCTGTGGCAAACTGTCCAACCAGGCCCCTTCAGTGAAAGTCAGGTACAGCAGCTTCAAGCTGCAGCTCTGATAAGTAACTGCTGGGGTAACAGAGTGGATTGAGTGTAGCCGACTCAATCACCTCTTTTAAACAATTTGAAGGCGACACTGACCTCAGCGTCAGCCTAGGCCCCGTAAGGGGCGTACAGAAACAGACAGACAGACAGATAATGATGATGGTGATGATGATGATGATGATGATGATGATGATGGTGATGATGATGATGATGATGATGATGATGATGATGATGATGATGATGATGATGATGATGATGGTGATAATGATGATGGTGATAATGATGATGGTGATAATGATGATGGCTAGCCCATGGTTGGAGACCTCCTCGTGGTGGCAAGCGGGCACAGAGAGACTCTGCCCTTAAGTTGATAGTGATTCATTTCGCGAAGATTCAGAATTGGGGCAGATGTTGACGACCTGTGGCAAACTGTCCAACCAGGCCCCTTCAGTGAAAGTCAGGTACAGCAGCTTCAAGCTGCAGCTCTGATAAGTAACTGCTGGGGTAACAGAGTGGATTGAGTGTAGCCGACTCAATCACCTCTTTTAAACAATTTGAAGGCGACACTGACCTCAGCGTCAGCCTAGGCCCCGTAAGGGGCGTACAGAAACAGACAGACAGACAGATAATGATGATGGTGATGATGATGATGATGATGATGATGATGATGATGGTGATGATGATGATGATGATGATGATGATGATTGTGAAGATAATGATGGTAATAATCATGGTGATGGTAGTATTACTGATAAAGATGCTGCATTTTGGATCGGGAGATTACTAGACGAATGAATTATCTGTGGTGATCAAAGTTAGAACTTTGATTCTCTCAGACTGAACAATCGGTCTGATTCTAATGCTGAACAAGCTGAAAAATCTAAATAATAAAAAGCTGATGACCCCTGGAAGTTACTGTAGCATTCATTTCACTTCACGTTTTTTGTTTCTAAATGATCTGCTCATATAGAAATAGAATACTTCTTCACGCCACTGGCGAAAGATTTTTGAAGAACGTTATGCTATTTTGTATTATTTCTCTATTCAGTTGAAGAAAATTATTTGGTTTGAAGATTCAACGAAGTAAAAATAATCTCTTGGAGCCTGAAGATTCAGCTAAATAAAGAGATAGAATTCCAGTTTAGAACCGTAATGCATCAGACAAATGTTATGCAAATGTTAATATTTAACTTGTGCTGGGTCTGATTTACTTTACTCATTGAGGAATTCCTAAAGTATAAACATTCTTAAAACCTTTATTACACATTATAAACGTAGTTTGCTTAAAAGAAAAACATTATCATTTTCTATCCAGCCTTTAATTGTAGCATTCAATGCAAATTGACTGTTGGTGACAACAAATTGTACAGCGACGAGGATTATTGTTAGTATTGGCCCTTTGAGATAGCAGATGCAACTTAATATCAAGCTTAGATTTACGAGATATTCAAGTTGAAGCTATGTGACATTCTTTTGCCTACCCTGACTCCACCAGAAATCCATTTGGCTTAATGTAAGAGCGGCCAGCTTTGACTGAAACGAATGTTATTGGCAAGAAAGCCGTTGTTTAGTTGACGAATTCTTTCGTATTCATACAGAGTGCAATATTAGTTACACAGATTTTACATACCTAAATTTACAGTATTCCCTTAAAAATTGCAATGAAGAGTAATTCAAAACTGCTTTCTATTCTTGCTCTACTCCAGCTTTTTAGAAATATTTGTTGCATGACTTTAACCGCATAATATAACCATTGCATTGTAATGTGTTTGTAGGATGTAAAATTATGTTCATGACACCTAAAGCCCAAAGCAATTCATACACAGAATTTCACAAAGCTGAAAGTAGAAGGCCTTTAGGGCCTGATATGACAATAGAAAATAGAACCAAGTAAGTGCTGCTGTATTTATGTTGCTGTTGCTGCATAGTGTAGACTTTTTCTGGAGGCTGAGGTCGTATTGATTTAATGGATGAGAAAGAGTTCATTGTCATGTTACATGTAGAGTTGTAGTGACTTAGAGGACGGGGGGGGGCTAAAACCTATTTGCAATTTTGGGGACTTTTGTTTATTTGTTTGAATTTTAGTGCCACAAGTGCCAGTTATGAAATGCTGATACGAGTGAAAATTGCAAGAGAATGTTTCTTTAGTCCTTCACAAAGTTACTTCTCACTGCACCCCTGATTGCACGGAGATTAGGTAGGTGAAAGATGAAATCTATTAAAAAGCCTGATTATATGATGTCATTTACATGACATTTAATTTTAATTTACCATATGTTAATTTTTTCGAGGAGCAACCTTACTTTAATGGCTGAAATTCCTTCTTGATGTCAAGAGAGTAAAATATCAGAAGTAAAAATACAGCAACGACAGCATTAATACTTTTGCATGTAAGATGTGTCATCAACAGTTTAGGTTAAAAAGTTTTATACAATGAAGTAAAGAAAAATAATTTGCAAATAATCATTCAATCATCTGTTCTCTAATCATCATTCAATCAGCTGGTCTTTAGTCATTTTGATTCGAATAAAATCGAGAAATCGCTTGTTGGAATGTGCAGTGTGCAATAGTTTGTCCTACATATCGTCACATTTTGTATTAAGGATTTGTCTCCTTCAGGCTATTGGTGACTATTCAATCATGATTTGGTTAGGGATAAAAATCTGTCGGTAAGTTGCTAGGCAAGGCTTGAAGTATAGCCTAAGTTCCACGACCAATTTTCTATGACAATTTTCCATGACAAATTTCCTTGCTCGTGTAGATGGCCAACCAGTTTCATTTGACAATTTTTTCATTGACAAGTAGATTTGCCCGTGTAAATTAGCAACAAATTTCTTTGACAAGTTTTTACTGTCCTAACGGTCAGCGGTATTTGAAGGCTAGCCTTACTCTTTGCGTCTCTCTGATTTTGAATTCCACTGACTTTCGCGACTTTGAAGAGCTTCTTAAAGTATTAATGTGACTTGGGTAGTCTCAAACATCCTACTGGCAGCCATCAGGATAAACATAAATTGGCATGAAGAGCCCGGTCATGCTAGATGCGAGAGTTTTGAAGTCTGGGACTTAATAGACCCCGTCAAATTTATTTGCCGGTCCGTTTACACGAGCAGTTTTACATATGGCAATTTTTTACATGACAAGTACGCTTGTCCAAAAGCTGGCATGCCAGTTTTTGAACAAGTGCACTTGTCATATGAAAAATTGTCATATTGCTCTATCTTCACGGGCAGATAAAACTTGTCATTGAAATAATTGTCATAGAAAATTGCTCGTGGAACTTAGGCTTGTAGGGTTCCAAAACATACTGCCTCGTTTACATTTTCATTGTGACTCTACAGTTACACCTTTGCAAAATGTTTGTCTTTCATTTCTATTGATGTTATACGAGGGCCAACTTTATAATCGCAGATATGAGTATTTCTGCTGTCAACTATCTTATTGGTACTTAATACCAACAGCACAGACAGTGGGCATCCATTTAGCCCTTCTCAATTGCATTCGTTTTCGTAAAGCAGATTTAACTCGCGTCTCTGATGGTGGATCCTTCAAAGTGGATCTTCATGGTTTTGATCTGTAAAGGTGGCGGATCCATGCAGACCACCTTGATTTATTACGTCATTACGTCAGATTAATACAAATGGTTGGTAATGATACTTTCCTGTATTCCCAATCAACGATTGTTAAAGAAGGGGATGATGGGTAATTACAAAATTAAAGTAGGGGGTGAATTCTGTACAAAGCAGTTGGATGTGGATTCAGTTTTATTCAGCGTAGGGATAGGCAAATCTTTTGAAGAGGGGATCAAATCAGAAACCAGTCTTACAACTTGAGAGCCATAACAAATTAATCTGGCAGGTGTTTTTCATTATGCTTTTATATAATATAGCCTATAGTAAAATAATATCTGAATATTTATTAAAAAATAACTGTAAAGGTATTGTAATTTGAAATCATCATCATCTAATGATGGAATTAATATTTTCAAGAGCTAGCTCTACAAAATTAAAACAGGTCACCGAACTTCGACCGAACACCGCGCAAGTATTTTTTGTAGAGAAATGACGCTCCCTTTTTGAAGAATGCTAAAGAATAGTCTTAATTGTATCTGGAAGCTTCTTCAATTACGAGCAGAGGCGTAGCTACTGGGCAGAAAATTCTTGACTTTTGGTGAGTGCCTGGTAGATGTGTAACTGGTCCGTAAATGATCATAACTTGTACAAGTATTAAAACGATCAGTAGAAGAAAATATTCATTATTATTAACAGAAGGTACCCTGTTCGATACTTTCGTTTAATCGGTATACTCCCCTTTGCGCACCCTCCCGCACTCCATCTGTCAAAGTACTCTACTACAGATGGGCCATATTACATTTGGTATAGTATTGAAAGCTTTATAGCTCTTATGGGCCAAAATAGTTGCTATCGTGTCAGAATTGGCCTGTGGGCCAGGGCTTTATCATCGGCTGATCTTTTAATTGACCTACCGAACATTTGCTGACTTTTACCTATTTCCAATCTAAGACTGAATTGCCTGCAAGCAGTTGCATTCTGTGGTAGTGCCTGAGACCGATACTGCAAAGTTTGTTTTTCGCCCCGATTTATTATCACAATACCATTAGAGTCATTTACATTTGACATTGCGGTTTATAAAGAGTCAAATTTGGAGCTTGGAGAGTTTTTAAACTTACATGTCTAAAGCGAGCGATATGAACTAAAGATACGGAATAATCAAGATCATTATATCGATTGGGAAATTAGCCTAAAGATAACAAAACGGCTTTGACATGCTGCGCTGAAGAAGAACCAAGTCTGATAGAATGATAGAATCTGAAGCTCAAATGGTTTTGGTCATGTCAAGGCCTGGGCATACCGCACAGTTATTACACAATTAGTGGCGAAGATTCATCTCTAGCCAAAAATGCCCAGTAGCTATGTCTCATTTATGTAGACTAGCATTGTTCTTTTTGACTATCTGTGATACGTTATAGTTGCCTCCTCCCAAGTAGAATCTCACAAGGAATGATATCTCCTTGCCTCAGATCAGGCAAATCAGTGACCGAATGTTGCCTCTTTGCTTTGTAAACTTATTTACTCTGTTAGACGATTTCTTTTGTGTCACAACCATGCAGAACTAGAGAGAGCAATATGTGACTTATTTTTTGACTTGCAAAATAGACCTTGGTTATGGACCATTGTCCAAATTTCCTTCTTTAAGGATGTCCACTCCTGTGAAATCCATTTTCCACAATAGTAGAGATATCAATTTGAAACTTTCTACACAAATTAGGTATGATAACCCAAAACTTTTAAAAGTTTCAGTTTCTATTTTTAGCAACTAGTAACCATGGTAACAAACAAACAATGCTAGAAAGGTGGATTGCTAAGTACATGCATAACTTTTGCAGAACTACTCAGAACTCTTATTTTATTGTTTGATATTAATAATTGAATGGTGGAGAGTGTAACTCAACTCTTTAACTTTTATTTTCTCATTTATTTTACATTTTATACATAGTTTTGAAATAAATGGCATTTTCGGATTTATTCAATGAACTTTGATGGCTAATAATACAAAATGAAAGAGCTCTATTAAAAAACTGACAGTCAGGTCACACTCTACAAGGAATTAGCTTTAAAATGATATATAGAAGTCAACAATTGAATGGAGAATGAAAAAGTTATGCATGCACTTGTCTTCGCACCATGACAGTATAAAGAAGAAGGAGAAAACACACTTTAAAAAAAACATTGTCAAAATTATTACTTTCTGGTCTCTAAAGGAAAGATATGAGACTAATAGCATAAAAAGAAGTTCTTCATGGTTCCTTCTGAAGTCAATGCAACTAAAACATTCCCTAAATATGCCTTAAGAATTGAATTTTCCTGCCGAATATAGTTCACCCTCTGCTCTAGCTGCACTTTTGCCTTTGTCAAGTGACTTATATTTCAACTGCTTTCTCCGCTGTTTGGCCTTAAAAGTTACTGCAAGTTCAGCTCTTCTGATTCTTTTAATGTCCCTTTCAAGATTGGAAGCCTTCAAATTTGCCCCTGGTTCTATGTTCAGAATTTCATAAATAATATTTGAAAATGAGCAGCCCATTGTGAACTGGCATGCAGCTAATGCAACAGCTGTTTGTACTGTTCTTCGGCCAACATAGGTTGTTTTGGGGCATATCTTCCAAATAGCTTTATGAAATGACTCATTTGGGTTCTGAGTCTTGTTTCTTGAACATCTCTTCAGCAATTCAATATCAGATAATCTCTGGAATAATGGGACTAATTGCTTTCCGATTTCAACTGGCAATGTTTCATGCTCATTGTGTGGCCCAGGTATTTCTTGTTTTGCAATTGATCTCTGGAAGAAGCACCATGAAGTTGGTCCTGGTGGACAGTGAGAGTGCTTTGGGTTTTCATCAGTTGATGACATATGTAGCAGGATAGCCATGATACGTCTTCTACATAGTTCAGCATCAGAACAATTGTCTTTTATTGCCCTACCATAATAGTTCTGAATTTTAGTTATCTTCTGCTGTGTTAATTTACCTCTGCCTGCAACTGATTTTTTCATTACTTTTGATGACTCGACAAAGTTTCGGAGTGCTGTTCCCATGCGTTTTGCCACATGGTTTACGCAATCTTCTTTTACAATAACATTCTCTTTCCCATAGGGCTCTAGGGACTTGACTGCATCATAAGCTTTACTATCCCCATCACTAAGAATTGTTGTGTATCTAAACTGGTGCTTCTCAACAGATCTGGTCCACAGACGTTTAGCACATTCCACTTCCATGGCAGCAGCAGAACCTGAAAAATTTTTCTGGCAATTTTCAACATGGCTTGCTTTCCAAACATCATCATACTGCCTTTCTTCAGCTATGTTGCATTTGCTGCAATAATTGGACAGCACTTCAAAATCTATTGGATAGCCAGTCAGTAAGTCAATGACTGAAGCAGTTCCATTATGTGAAGAGAACCCTCTCTTTTGCCAAGACCCATCAAAGGAAACAGCTATATCTAGAATTCCCTCTTTGTCTGGTATGACACCAACTTTCTCATAAGCCTCTCTAATTGCAGGATGAGTTCTCTCAGAAATATTTTCAAAACATTTCATAGCACCCAGCTCTATCTTTTTTAAATTCTTGTGGTAGGTATTCAAACTTGGAGAATAAGGCATATTCATCAAAGCAAGCCACTGTTGCATCGATTCATACCCACATCCTATACCTCTAAATGCCAGAATTGACCGCACGTTTATCTCAAAGCTGTCATTTGACTTACGATCTGAGTCTTCAACTCTAGAAGACAAATAGTTCTCTGATACAACATTGTGACAAGAGTTACAAAAAAGAATACCTTTTGCAGCAAGCCCAAGATTTACTTCTGCGAGGTTGAAAACAACAGCTGACATTGAGCACAAAGGGCACAATAGGCTAGAAATCAACTTGGTCAGTAATGATTGCTTTACAATAATATATGAATCATTGCTTGACTTTTCACTGCCATCTTCAGGCTTCAATAAGTCTTTAAAAGCACTCATTTTTCTAGCAGAAGCAGATTTTGTGTCTCTAAATATATCTTCGAGGTCAAAATCAACATCTTTGCTCTTGTCCTCAAGTTGCTGTTGGTCCTCAAAATCAACATCAGTACTAGGCCTGGTGTCTGTATCGACTTTCCTGCCGCGAACTTTACCTTGTTTCTTCTGACCTCCGATAAATGGTTTTCTTGTTCTTGATTTCACTTTTCCCATTCTTAACTATCTCCTTCTAACGCATACAACATCTATTCCTAACGCCTGAAAACTTGCACCTTAATCACAACTGATCGCAACACGTTCTCTTGTTGTTCTGAGTCGCCATATTGAAAACCGTTTGATATAAATATCCAATCAATGTCCACAATGCATTTGAATTGACCAATGAGCTGCAATCATCGCTAAGGTTTCCATAGTGACAAGCTCTCTATTGTTTTGTTTACCAAATATGACTAGAAACAAAGCATTCTACCACGACATAGGTAGATCAAAGCCTTTTGAAAACATTCCTATCATAATCTTGAAACATAGGGCTTTCAGATGATGTGTAGTTTCCTAATATCGCGGGAATGGCGACCTTGTATTCGACAACAGTACCAGGGACGTTTTTCGTCTACTTTTTTATGCATTGCTAGGGTGGGTCGTAATTAGTTGGCAATATTACAAGGAAAACTACCAGAAATAGTGGTAAAACACACATTCTCCTGTTCTTTAGGGCTGAAGTAAGCTTTTAACACAAAAAACCAAATTTCAAAAATTTTGCAAAAATATACCAATTTCTAAGGAGAGGACATCCTTAAGTACTCGGTGATTTAGCTTACGTTTTTTCTTAACAAAGTATCTGAAATGTCTACTGTGTTTGGTTTGTGTTGTGGCAAAGCTTCATTTTTGACAAGCAAATTGATTATAAGATTACAACCATCACGTTCATTTCCAGTCTCCAGTAAGTCATCTTGCAATGCTTACTTTTATGGAGTTTTTCAAATTGCTCTGCCAGTTTTGAAAATGATCGATGCAATAGGAAGCAAACATTGATTCCCACTGCATTCTTCTGCAGTAAACAGCTCAAAACAGTAGCCGACATCAATAGTATCAAAGAACAATGGAATGTTTAAGGCGTGGTTGCTAACAGTTTTCTTGAGCGCTTCGCTTGGGCGATGATTCTAGTCGTCATTTTACAGATACTGTATACCTTAGAGGGGCTAAGCGGGGCCATGGCCCCCAGAGATTATTCTTGCCATTGCGTTGTCCCCCCCCCCCACTTCTCGAAGAAGATGCTTTTGAATATTTGTTGCTGTGTAAAATAGTAGAAAGGACTCTTCATACATAACATGCGGGTTTCATCTTGTTATCAAGAATAAAGTTGACTGTTTTTATCTTCAAGTATGAACAGTTGTATGATCTACTTATTTCACTACACTCAAATCTTGCTACTTAGCATGTTGTATTTTATTCACAAATTGACTTTTCAGACTTCAGAGTATATATCGAGTAACGACAATGCATTATTTCAAACTTTTGCTAAGCTAAGACATGCTAGTTATTTGCCAATTTTCATTTTCTCGAGATAACCACTCTGCAATACAAAAGCATATGATACGAAATAGCCCAGGAGAATGCGTTTTCAAGGTATATAGTGAGCAAAAATTCAGAACATCTCTCCTCGCCGCCAGCCATGGTGGCGCCCAAGGGGCCACTCTTCCACACAAAGCGTGCGGTCTCGATCATTATAACCTCCTGAGACTTGCTGGGTCATAGATAACTTGCGTAATTTGTTATCTTGCCTTTTTATAACACTTTCAAATGCATATTTCACTATTTTTCTTGAAAGCATCAGATTGAAATCTGCTACTCTCCAGTCCGGAATAGACGTCCCCCCCCCGACTATTTATTTTTTCAAAAAATGCACACCAGGACATTCTTATTGCATCCCCCCGCTTATTAATTTTGAGCCAAGAGGAAATTTTCCCAACCAGACCAAGAATTGTCCGGCGAAAGTAATTCGTTGTGAATGTTTGTTGCACTGAAAAAATGCTAGCGTCAAATGCGTAATTGCTGCAAGAAGCACTGAAAACGTAGCTGACAGTTGTGCCAATGATGATGACATTATGAACGACGATGGTAGACACATTTTTAGCAAGCTAGAAATATGTAATAAACGTAATAAATTTTTTTCAAAAAGTTAAAGATTTTTATTCAATGCATATGTTGGTCTTCTCTTCTCCACATCCATTTATAACAGCCCACCCCATAGACATTCACCTTGGAGCTTTTCCACCCCCCCCCCGCTTATTGCAACCCCCCGCTTATTCACTTTGAGACTTTTTCCAACCCCCCCCCCGCTTATTGCCACCCCCTTCTATTCCGGACTGAAGAGTAGGCAGTTACATGGTGTTTTACCAAAGCAAAATGAACCTCTGCGTCGATCCTAGGGCTGCCCTGCCCTGACCCCCTCCAGATTACTTAAGCTAGAATCGTCCCTGGCAGAGCCCATTCGAAAAAGCCCACCCCTCGATAGGGTGCCGCCTGAAACGAGTGCTTCTCCTTTTGTAATGCATAATCGCCCCTTTTATTGCCACGCAATAATTCACCTTGCTGCGAGTCAGTGACGTGTTTTACCATTCATAGTACATTTTTGTGACGTTAAGTTGCCATGCCAATGCCCCCGCAGTTTCATTTCTTGTTCTTGTCACTCTATTGGTTTTGCGTATAATGCGTGTTATAGCCGTTTTAGCGTTTGTTTAAAAGTTCTCTGTTGCAACTCGTTAATGCAATAATCGCTCAATTTAATTCGTTTGTTTTAAAGTCAGGGTCTATCGTTGTGTGAAGTCGTTATATCGGTTTTGGATTTGCCTGTATTTGAATAAGCGCCCCCTTCCCAAATGGAATGAGTGCCCCCTTCTACAGCTGACTTTTTAATGAGCACCCCGCGCGCTCTTTCAGGAAATTCATTATCACTGAAGTTTTTCGTTATCAAGTAGAAACTCACTCTTAATGTATGTTTTTAATAGGCAATGGAATTTGCTATCTTACTGTAAGTCTCTCGCATGCGCAATCATTACTACACTCATTTACATGACAAAGGGGGAAGGAATTTTTTTCCAAAAGTAAGGAAAATTTTATATTTTTTCTGTAGCTTATCCTTGAGAATATGTTCAAGAGAAATTTCACATGGATATATAACCAATTACATGAAACAATGCAAACATGAATGTTTTTACCACAGGGTGGTCTTATGCACAACTGCTAATCACAGGGGCATGCAACATCTCCCCAATCTTTGAAAATTTGTTAGTAAATCATTGCGATTTAGAGTTTTTTGGTAAATCTACATTGCTCAAACTTGTTTCTAAAGCATTCTAGAGTGTAAAATTTTTCTATCGCGTCGGACCCAATCATGGTCGGAATTCCCATGTCACTACTAGATGTCATTTGCCACCAGGCGTAAGCACTGATCCCTGTAGATTAGTGCAAAGTTGCTCATGATTCATGGCTCTGAATGTCTAGTCAAAAGGTAACCTTAGAATAGGGTCCTGTCCGGAAATCACCAAGTTTGCTAAAGTTTCTGTCGATAGATTATTGCTTTACAACCCCCCTCCCCCAGTTAGAGAGGAAGTGCTACGCTACTTTTTATAATGATTAAAGAATGTCAGTGAACATAAAATTATTTAATAGCTGCAATCTTCTGTAGATCCTCCATACCATTGAAATTCCTTAGCTCTGAATTTCAGCCCCTTTGTGTAGAACTGATAGATGTGTAAATTAATTGCAGACGTAGAAGTATGGATGGGAAAAATTTGCCATTAATTCACCTTACAAGACCAGAAAACCTTCAAAGCCAATGATAGTAAGTAGAGCAAAGCAGTTTTATCTACAGAACATATTCATAACACTTCTCCATTAAATAACCTAAATTGGTTACCATTCTGACAAAGGCTCGAATTTGAGATATTGTTGCTAGCGTAAAATCGCTGAATAATCCTGCTCCATTCTACATATTGAGTGCGTTCTCAACACAAACACAAGGAAAATGCTCTCTTCGGTCAAATGCATGTTTGAAATTCAGATAACCAAATAGAGAGCATGCGGAAATAAAACATTTCTGTCCATAGAATACAATAAAGTTTTAACATAATAACATTTTATTCTAAAACGAGTTTTTACTGATTTTTTCCAACACGTGTTTGTTTGAAGCTACTATAAGTAGAGCTCTGAACTTCTTCACATAAAAAGGGCTCTTTAAAATGACTTCACCCCTTTTTTGGTAAGGAACTGCTTCATAAGGAACCTGCATGTAGAATGCCAAGATTTTTAAATTAAGACCTTGTACTTTGGAAGACAAAATCCCTAAAGAACTTTTTTATTCATAGATTTCCTTGTATCATTGCTTCATAGACAGGTGCAAGAATACCAGCCGCGCTATCGGGTGATGCCCGAAGGGCCCCCTTCACTTTTCTTTCTCTTGGATCCCTTTTCTGCTCAGGTCTATTTAATGAAATGAAGTATTTTGAACTGGCATATAAGACGAATATATTCTCATTAGTATTCCGAACAGAGAAATGATTTATTAACACATTCTATATTATAAAATCCCCTCAAACTCTGTCATACATGTCCCGGGCCCTAAATAGACAGCCAGTCCGCCCCTGTTCATAGACAAGTTTGAGTTGAAACGTCTCCTTAGTGTGTCCTGTCTTAAATTTTAACACATTCAGTGTTTACTTACTGAAGTACTAAATGTGAATATAAAGTCATGGAGTTATTAAGAAACTTTTGATGTTATAATGAAGTGAAAAGCGGTCAAGAGTAAGGAATTGTTTGAAGTAGACCTTGGGTTAGGTTTCTCTAATAGAAAAATTGTATACATACTTTAATCAGATTCCAAGATACCACTGATAGAAAAGAACAGACACCTAGCTATAGCCTAATTTTCATATATATTATAGATTTCAATTAGTTGTTAACCAGCAAGTCTTCTCCCAGAGATTTAGCTTTTCACCATGGTTTGAAATGTAACAACTGTTCTCATTATATGTAGAAGTTTGTTGAGAGGAACAAAAGTTAGCAGTTAGTTCACAATCTATTGGCCATCATGGTATTACAAAACTGGCTCAGTCTGGGATCTAGTACTTTGAATAAATGGCTTTATGCAAAGCGGAGGTAGAACTTCCCACGGTGCCATCAACAAGCGATAGCATACCTACTACATCAAGGGCGGGGGATAGTCGACTATAATCTCAAAGACAAGATCACGGAATACAACCTATTCAACAGATTAAGACCATGGTGGTCTGCAAAAAACAGAGTCTTCGACTGACTATAAAAGACTTCGTATTCTTTTCATATTGTCACATGGAATTCGGAATGGAAAGCTAAGTTCATGAGAGTATTTCGATAAAAAGAACTCCAGATAAAGTGCTGATGTCCAAAAGCACGTCAAGAAAACACTTTAAAAATGGAGTCGATATCCTGAACAACCTTTCAGAACAACATTTTTTCGCTTGGTAACCGACCCCATTTGAAATATCAAGTATGAGTATGGAACTCCCCTTTCGAACAAAATTTCAGCGCAGATTGTTACCTGCAATAGTGCTGACCATTGTAGATATATTGCAAAGATACCTGGAGGGCTTTCTCCAAAATGTGCTTCCTTGTAATATTTGACCAGTGTATTCCAGATAAATTGCAGTGATGCTCCAATATCAACCGTTGATGCACTTCCAGAAGTGATGCCCCAAAGACAGAGTGAGAATGTTACCAGTGCTAAAATGTTGCTGTCCTTTCTCGATCTCATTTTCATACTATGATGTGACGAATAAGTCTTTTATTATTTTCGTGGGTAACGTGGGTAGATTGGACTGTAAATACCCGTTGTGGCCTTTGCAGTTATTTTCCAGTGAGTGGTAAAAAGTACTTTCATAAAGAGACAACGGCTTCTTCGTCCATTCAGCAGTTGACTGGTTGTCAATTAAGAAGCCGTAACAATTTAACTTTGAATTTTCAAGTCACATTGTAAATCCATAAGGGAGGAGCTTGGGCAGATATCATAGCCTCAAATATGCCACTGGCCTCTTCTCCATCGAAATGAGCATTGCGGCAAGTCATGCCTATTTTTTAATAGGATTTATCTTAATCTGTTAATCGATGGGATCAAATAGTTGCTAAATGGTATGAAATCTGACTTGTTGTTATTAGTGAACGGTGGCAGGCACCTTTAATGCCGTCGTGTTCTGGACATACATCTACACATTTAGCCCTGGCTCGTCAAGGAAACCAAGAGGCCATTTGGACTGAGAACTCAAAACTATGGTCATTCTTGCCCAGTGAGGGATTATCCTCAGATTAACCAAGTTATTGTTCGGCTTATAAGGTATGGTATTTTCTGACTCTCTGAAGAGAAAAGCAAATGGTTACAGGAGACTAGAATAGCCGATCAATGGCCTTCAAATTGTCAAGCCGAAGAGAAACCTTATGTTGTATATTGAAGTTAGATTTGTAGAGAGACTTTCACCATGTGAATTTTGAAAGCAAATCTGTCCAGGCTATTGTGCAAACTTTTTAAACCTGAAGTGAACTGTCGATATTGAAGCTAAAAACTACAGTGCATGTAAGCGGCCGTTCAAAATCCCGAGCAACCACAATTATGGGATTAATCCGCCTTGATGTCTAGTTTTCTAGGATTACAATGTCTGCAATAAATCATTGCTTTTGTAAGCTATGAAACTATCCAAGCAATCATAGCTTGTGTCCTTTCTAAAGCCAAGGACGCCTACAGAGGAAAAATGCAAGAGGGGCAAATTTTTCTTAAAGGGCACTAAAGATGGGATGTTTATTGTTGTGTCATATGCAATATGACCTTTGTGCCTAGATTTCATGCGTTAGGAGAATGTTATAGTAAAAACAATCTTGACACTAACTGCTGCCACTGTGAATGTTTACACTGAACTCTATGAGTGAATTGTATAACCAAAATTAGAGTGCTTCCAGAACAAATACATGCAAGCTGTTAGTTTGTAAATGAAACGTTGAAATAATTTTTGCAGAATTTTGCGATGAAAATTGATTGCATTAGTAAAAAGGGTACATCTTACCCCCTTTTGCCGCCGAGGACTGAAGGCAAGAGGCAAGCGCCCCCGTTAACCCGGAGCTGCATGCGCCCTGTCTACAGCATGCACTTAAAAAATAGATATGAGATGCTTAAACAACGTACTCCATCCATATTATGCTATACCGTATTCGAGCAAGAAGCGTAAAACTTTTAAGGTGAGCCAATGACCATAAATCATAACAAGCCAAATAAGAAGGGAATGTGAGTAGGTGTTTTATTCACGAAGAGTGAAGGGTGTAGGACTTTCCCGTATTGAAGAGATGCTTGAGACTTCATGGGCCAGTCGATGAAGCCAGGGGTCAGTGGGTGAAGTCAGGGGTCAGTGGGTGAAGTCAGGGGTCAGTGGGTGAATCTGTAACTGATTGGCAAGAATAGACAGTTTTATTGTGGACTAGTTGAGATGGTGTTTTTGTGGGTGAGCCCCAGCACCTCAATTAAAACAGGGAAATGCACACTCCTGGTTAAGGCATCAGTGGCTCCTAGCTCATGCTGTCAAGACTAGAACAGATTCGTTAGGTCATTGAATAAAATTTTGCTTATCTTGATTAAAACATATAGAAGTATTGATCATAAGTTGTAATCTAAAAATGGATATTCACTGTTTTTCACTCTATATAAGTGAAAGCTTTGCTTTCCAACAGACAATTAGCTCAATATCCAATAAACCTTTCATGGTCTATTCCACAAAGGAGGGGATCAATCCTAGTTTGAGTGTTTTGCTCTCTCTATCCAGACAGACTTCCCTACGCGTGACATGATTATCACTTCTTGATATCATTACCTATTTCTTGCAAACTTGCAATTTTAGAACGGAGAATTTGAAGCTTGGATTGTAGCAGTTTGGATGTTTGAACCATAGTCGCAGGTAGAGGGGTCTTGTGGGGAGAAAAATCCAGTTGAGCTAGACTGGCAGCTTGTCAGAACGTCTAAAGAGCTATATACACAGATCTTGAAATGTGAATATGCTTGTTGCATTTTTGTCACAAAAGCTGCATTTCTTGGCTTTCCTATGAATTTACCGATCTACAACAAAGAAGGCAGTATTCGCCAGGAAAATATACTTGTGCGAAAGCTGAAAGTGATGAAAAAGTTCGACGAGCAGAAGGTGATGATACTGAAGTTCAAACATATTGTCTCACTTTGAAATTTTCATGATCTGTGATGCACAAGCTCCCATACATATCACTCAGCATTCCTTCAACAACTTCTAGTTTCTTAAGTAATTGGAAACCTAAATATTTCCTACTTGATTGAATATTCTTGGGGGTCATAATGGTTAATTCTAAAGCCGATAGTGCTTGCCAAATGAGTAGGGTTTTCAGATAACACCCCTTACGTACAAATTACTATTGCAAATACTCATGGAGGGACATTAAAGCTTTAGATGTTCTAAAGGTAATATGTTTACGTATTATTAAAGGCAATAGGTTTACATTTTCACATTGGAAAATGCTGCTACTCCTATGTTATTTCTTAGAAATTATCTGGAGATAATTTAATATAGTTGCCATTTACTTGTAAAATATGGGAACGGGGAATTATGTCCCTCGCCATTATAGGGGTAGGAGTTATGAAGTAAATCAACAGAGATGGGCATCGAAGTTTTCCTGTTGTCGTCGTAAACTCTCGAGCTAACTAACTTTTTGTTTTGGATGAAAACACTTTATAGTTCCTCATATGTTCTATCAAGCTTCAGCTATCAAGGCCAGAAAAACTTAGATCTGACTCACTCTGTGGAGTTGCAAATCAAAACTGTAAACTTGTAATTAAGGAAAATGTGGATTTATAAAAAAGGAAAGTTTATTTATTGAAAGTGTATGATCAAAGCGAGCATAAATTAATTTGTGTGCTAGTGATATATGTTAAGATTTATTGATTTTAGATTATATTCAGATTTCTCATTTAACTTTTCAGATTACTTGGTAGCTTTTGGTTTTTGTCACGTCTTTTGTGTAATTCCCAGGAAATATCACACCCACTGTTTTACAAAAGTGTCGATCTGTATGTTTTTCTTAGTTCAGATTCTGCCAGGTAAAGACCTTTAGCATGTAGCTTGCTAATGGCACCTAAAGCTTATAGCAGACTTTTAATGTGATTTATAGTAACTTACTTCTCACTAAGAAATCATTCACATGTTTACTACAAAGTAACCACCCAATGAAAGTGAGAATGGATTCAAAATCTAGATTTATCACTTGTGTAATCTTTAGCTAAAACCCTGATCAAATTAATCTGTTGTTATGGTTTGAGCAAGTCTGAGAAGCACTTAACCAGAAAATTGCAAAGGTTCCGCCCAAACTTCGTTTACATGCTGTCATTGATAGACTCAGGATTTAAAATTTCAAGTATAAGGAATTATAGCATAGTGTTTATCATTGTTTTGAGCTGATACAATGAAACAGGGCACTTTGAAATGTCTGTTGTCAAAATTTGAAAGGCAACCGAAGGAAATAAACAAGGCAAGATCAGGTCGTGATCTCGTGTCTTTTTGTGATGCTATGACAAATCCATCTAATAAGCTGGGGCTGAATTTTAATCTTAATACCAACCCAAAAGAAATTGAACAACAATTTAAAGTTGTTAACAAGCTCTTTTGGTGCTGCCTTTATATTCCACGATTCAATTGCGTTATTACGATGCCCTATTGGAAAAACCAGGTGATCATAGACTTAAGTAAACATGCTTCTTTGCTAAATATTCCATTGGCTAGTCAAGTATAAGAACGAAAGACGACATGAAGACGAAAAACACTATGATCAATACTAAAATTTGTAATAAAGTTGTGATGTCCATCAAACAAAACTGGTCAAGTCTATGCATGAAAAATTTAGAATTCAAGTGTTCAGTGATAAAGAGAGCACAGGCGTACTCCTACAAAATAAAACTGTGTCAACTTTGCTTAGAGGAAAATTTTACAATCATGCATGCAGATAAAATGACCATCTTAATGAAACGAACTTAACTTGTTTCAAAATGTCGCTATAAGAATAAATTCTACTTAATTAAACACCCATCTACTATAGTTACTTAGACCCATTATCTTTCACACCCCAGACAACCACATTGGAATCACACCAGCGAATAAATATACGGACTATAGAGTAGTTTTTAGCGGCCTGAAGTTCGCATCAAGCGTGAAACTTAAAGTAGCAACCTGCACCTTCAAGTAAAATACAACTCTGTCTCACTGCATTGAACACTATTTCCAACAGAGTGGTTAATCTTAATCTTCTGTTCTATATATACTGTAAATAGTCTCGTGCTGTTCCACTGCACGACAGAGGTGCAATGATATTGCTATGCAGAAAATTTTTATTCAAAATTGTAGCATCCCACTCTTGATTTAGTATAAACATATATATATATATATATATATATATATATATATATATATATATATATATATATATATATATATATATATATATATATATATATATATATATATATATATATATATATATATATATATATATATATATATATATATATATATATATATATATATATATATATATATATATATATATATATATATATATATATATATATATATATATATATATATATACATATATATATATAAATATATATATATATATATATATATATATATATATATATATATATATATATATATATATATATATATGTATATGTATATATATATATATATATAATATATATATATATATATTGCTTTCCATACATATGTACTATAGCAATATAATATATATATATATATATTGCATATATAATAATATAATATAATAATATATATATATAATAATATATATAATAATATATATATACAATATAATAATATATATATATATACATAGCAATATAATATATATATATATTGCTTTCTATATATATGCACACACAGGAGTGCACATCAAAGCCAACATTAAAGACAAAGTATGCTTATTCGTTTTTCTTTAAGGTGCTGCCAGAATTTATTCACACAAACTGTCAAGCACAAATTGAGTGAATGATAGTGCCATAGGGAAGTGAGCTTACTTGAACGATTTGGAAAATATTTTTATGTAGGAAGTCAAATAATAAGAGCAGTACAATGCTGAAAAAGAAAATATGGAGTATTAGGAATGAGGTAAGTCATTTATAAGTTCTTCTTGATAGTCGGAAAGAAGTCAAGCTTTAGCTTAAAGAGTGTGATCATAACTTTCCTTCTCGTAACTCGCACCAGTGGACTAAATCCTACTACTCAGTTCTTATCCACGTTATTTGGCATTTATATTTAGTCATTTATTGAGACATTTAATTAGTTAGATCGTTATTGTCTGTTTACTTAGACTGGGTTTGGTGGCAGCTTTTAAGATGATGTGGACCTAACTGCATTCATTTATATATACTTCTTTTATAAAAGAGTGGTTTATGAGAAGAAATACTTGGCTGCTCCGAAAGCTAAGAAAGTTCAGTATTAGATCTTTGAGACCTGAGAAAGTCTGATCTTTATGCAAGCGCATGATTTCCTTTGTTGATTTGTTCCATGAATTCATGTGATAATCTATGTAGTTCAGTTTTGTGTTTGTATAGTGCCTCTCTGCGAAGCACTCGAATAGTCTAGCTATAAGAGTTGTAAGAAAGGCTTGGTTCTGAAATCACGAGAAAGCTGAGAAATTTTCAGTACTGGGCGAAAAAGCTCTCTTACAAACAAGGGCGTGTAGTTATCTTGCCTTGATAAAAAGTTACATAGTTTTGTTGGCTGATGGTATTCGGTGATTGGCTCTAATTAGTTAACGATTCTAACTAGCGAGATTTAATTTGGTAGATTCGTAGCATTGTGCTTTGAACACTCGGCGACACGACCGAAAAATATCGGAATACATTCAGAGATTTCTTTAGTCTTTGGTAATAAAGATCAGAGTTGATAAGTTTGTATACGGACCGTTCACTTTCATCAGAGGTAGTAAAGAGAACTTTCTAGCGGATTTTTGATATAGAGACTCCTTGTAAGAATTTTCTAGCGTGAATCGGATTAGATTTTTCTCAAGGGTGACTTTCACTGACGTAATCGCTGGATGCACTAATGCTGCATTAGACGTAATATTGATCTAATTAGTAAATCAAATCTTGAGATGCGAGATAACCTCAGCACGAACATGTTGTGAATGACACTTAGTCTATCACTGTTTTAGATTGAATACTATTTAGCAAAAAAAGAGAGCATTTAAGGTTTATGTAGAAAGCTAAATAAACCTCGCTCTGAGTTTCATAAAGCTGAGCTATATGTACTTTTGTGAACATATCTGCAGATGAATGAAACCGATGTAGTCTTCTCATAGAGTTAACAGAAGGTAACTGCATCTTTGAACCCTTTCAATGATGAATTGATTTCTATAACACTCATTTAAAGTCCTTGGGACATTAGCAAATAGTGATCAAGAGACATCTATCTACACTTTGTCATGTTTGCAACATACACGCACCCCCATCCCCTCTAGAACAAAATTGTTTACTCTATAAGACACTTGTCAAGTCGTTGCGCAAGTAAACTTTTGCCCAATATCGCATATACTTCTCCCAAATTCAAAACTTTTGGGGGGAAGGAAGGAGATGAGAGTTCATTTCATACTAAAAAATTGCAAAGTGTTCCGGGAGGTGACCATGGTACGTCAATTCCTCTTTTCATCTCTACCAGGGTTTACTTTTTGTTAACTGTTCAAAGTACAGAATAGTCACTTTATTTACATTTACATCTACCGGTCGTGGTTCGGGAAGAATGCACCGCGAGGACAAGCTAAGATTCTTCTTTTAAACAAGATAGAATTTGCATTGATTCCATATTGTAGATGAGAACTGAAATGAAAAATCTGAAAGCCACAAAGCCACAGATTTGTACATTTATACTCTCAAGAATCATGCAAGAATTGAAGTTGCATGATGCAGCACAAATTTCTTCTCCTGCTGCCGTGTCGTTTGCCATATCACTTAACAGTGACTTTTATGAGATATTTTCTGCTTATTTGACTGGATAGTTCAAGAACATTTATACCATTAAGAAAGAAATATATCTGTGAAGACAGTTGTATAAACTACTTAGAGAACTCTGTGTTGCTCTGAGGTAGACGTTGTTTTTTTAAAGAACCCAGCCCAATGCCCGGTTCTTATAGTTTCTTGTTTTGGACCTTTTTTGTATATAGCTCCTTAATGATTTCCTTGGTTTTAACTGCGCATTTCATACCATAGCAAATTATAAGTGTTCAGTGTTAAGACAAGATACTATCGACTGTACGTTCCAACCCAAAATCCCGTGTGTGACACAGCTACATTTATTATGAACAATTCGTGTGAATTTCATTGCAGCGAATGGACTTAGCTTCTTAATTCTCTATTGTTTGTAGTAGTGAAATATTCGAAATTGAAAAGTTCTTTTAAGGGTTTTTGTCTTCAGTTGTACAAGTTAATAAAATTTTGGCTTTCTACGAATAGATTCCTTAGTAAGAGGTTTTGTCATGAAAAGAACTTGCAGCACCAGGCTGGAATTTGATACCAACAAATTTGCAGTCTGAAAGATACTTTTCAAGAGACAGCGACGTATCTTGGTCTTGGGAGATAGTATGATGGTCTAATACCTAATTTCAGTGTGAAGTGATGGAATGGCTTTGTGCAGTGATAAATAGCCTTGTTTTCTAGTGATAAACCAATTTAACTCCTGTTAGGTGTATTCACTCAGCCTTTTGCATCACGAGTTCCTGGATTTAGTTATCAATTCCAGTGTCAATGACAATGACTAATCAATGCTCAAATGATAGCAATCACTAATCAGTGTTCACTTGATGGCAGTCACTAATCAGTGTTCAATTGATGGCAATCACTAATCAGTGTTCAATTGATGGCAATCACTAATCAGTGTTCGATTGATGGCAATCACTAATCAGTGTTCAATTGATGGCAATCACTAATCAGTGTTCAATTGATGGCAGTCACTAATCAGTGTTTAATTGATGGCAGTCACTAATCAATGCTCAAATGATAGCAATCACTAATCAGTGTTCAATTGATGGCAGTCACTAATCAATAGCTATTCAATTACCTTCATAAAAATCAGCTATCATTCACATTAAATGTGGAAATAAAGGACGCGGACATCCTTGCTTAACAACCCCTTAATTGACAATCAGGTTTTGCCACTGCTTAGATTCAAAAGGAAAAGTAGAATTAAAATGGACGCTTCTTTTAGGTGTATGAAGTTAGCCTTTCTCAAGCGTTTCAGCCAAAGGAATCAAAACTTATTTAAAAATAATGAGACTATAGTCCTTATACATGAGTTTTGATACATCATTTCAACTAATGGTTTCTAATGTTAGTATTTGACGTAAACTAGGCTCTCATTTCCATATCTTATTCTATATTTCTTGAAAGTTCCAAGCATGGCAGTGTTAGAGAGTAAGCAATGAGATTGAAATTCCTGTTAAAGTTAAGCCAGCTGAATAATGAAGTGTTGTACGCTATAAATTCAGAGCTCTGATTCTAAATCTGTCTTGTAAACACATTGGGCAGTTGTTTCTCTTCTTGTGCATTATTGCATTCGGCATATATTTTGTTTTTTGGGACGTATTACCTCCATGCTGGGGTAGTGAGGATGGAATATTCGAGCGAACAAGATATCTCTAGTGGAAAAATACGATAGGGATAGCAAGGTAGAAGCCCATGTTTATACTTTAATTACTGATGTCATATGAAGTAAACTGCAAATATGATGGCAGATGCTGCACCCACCAATGCTCTCGATCTGTTTGACTGCCACATAGCTTAGGTTTACTGACCTTTTTGGGAGGTGTGTTTTCCTTTTTGAAATTAAAAGGAGATAACCGTGTGGATTTCAGGGTTGGTCGATAGGCTCATTACCACACACACATATTGGTTTCAGATGGCGTATTAAGATTAAGAATAGAGAAAGAAAGAGTAACCTAATAATTCGATAAGTGTAAGACCGACACATATCATAACAAAACTGAGGTTCTTATGTCTGTTCGACTAGAATCAGATAGTGTTGCTAGGTTTCATAAAATTGTCTACAAATTGGAAATTCGAATACTTGGTTTACCCTGGCTAACGCCCATCATACTCAAGAATCCCTTTGTGACAATCTGTGCAACTTCGTTTGACTGTACTCAACATACAAGTGCAACATAGAAGTGTAAATTTCTATTTCTCAAATCTACTAATAATTTCATTTTGATTACTTTGATCACATTTATTAATTTTTTATTTAATGGGAACTGTTTCATGACAAATCAGTATTTATTACTGCCAATTTACTCTTCCTTTGTAGCATTCAAAATTTATTGCGATGTGTTGAAGATTTATGACTTGGCAAATATCATATAACAAACACACTGTTGGAGTTCTTTTGCGAAATAATAGGTTCTAATGAAGTCAGAAAACCCTGAAACTTGTCATCAATCTGTGAGCTTTTGCAAACCATAAGTGATATTTCTAGTACGACTGTCAATAAGCCATTTGCAGATAATCTCTTTTTCTACTGTATTTAACAGACTTTTAACGGCTTCTGATGTACTAGGTCTTCCAAAATATCAATCTTGGACCTTAGTTTTATTAAATAACATCTATGTTGTTCATGTACAAACATCCTGGCTACAATGAACCCATATTCCAATTGCACCCATATACCTTGAAGGTTCTTTTTCCAAAACACATGAACACTTCATAAACATAATTTTAAGATATTTTCCTGCTCAAAGGTGCTTCTTCTCATTGTGAAGCATTTGGAGACTTCTGAATAAAGCTTATTTATAGGAGACATGTACAATTTATCTTTGCAGTAGACTTTGAGGTAACGAAAGTAACTATGAAAAGAAAAATGTGACGCTTTCTTCGTGGTATCATACTGTATTTGTCCAATGCGCTCAAAATGACAAATAAACACAGTATGAGAAGACTCTTATTCAAAGCAATGTTACTGCTTCCACGATACATTGTTATCATGAACAAGAACTTGTTGCCAGATATGCAAAGATTTGGGAAAAGACTAGACATAGCGAAGAGATGCAAAGAAGGCCTATCCAAAGTCTACGAATAGTTTTATGCTTCATGTTTATGTTATAGAAAATACTCCAGTTTAAGACTATCTGGCGACAGTAAACAACAGTAGCTCACAGAGATGCCAAAATTCTTACAGCTTAATGCAAACAGTTGATGGTATGCCCTTAATTTTTCAATAAATCAAGAAAGCTTGCCCTTATTCCAAACGAATTATCATATTTCGGGTGCCAAAACTTTGTAGAAAATGGAACTGATTTCCGCTTAACCTTTCCTTCTAGCGGAAGAATGCCCCTTTCATTGTAGGAAGCAAACAGGTACATTATATTGAAAAATCATTTAGCTTCCTCTCGAAAAGGGGCTAGAATCAACGTCAAGTGATGATATGCGAATGAAAACTATCTAGTTCTGCAGGGTAATAATTGTACCTATGCTTCTCATGAAATGACGTAAAATTTGAGAAGTTATCTCACCTGGTGGATCTCTGTCTGGAATTCTTTCTTTGTACCAGCGGATTAAAGACTCCCATACAAACTGGAGAGTTTTGCTGATATCATAAGATTTGATTCCAGTATTGATCTTTATAGCATCAGTTTGTAACAAACATGAATATGGCAGTAGAACGAGGAATAAAATGCAAGCCCGCATCTTTCTTTGTGTCTGTGTGCAAAGATTATAATCGTTAAGAATGTCAGCCAAGACAACTAACCAAGGTGCGTCTTGACTGGCCGATGTGTTGAAGTCAATATACAAAGATGCTTTGCCCGCTTTTTATAGTATGGGCTGGGTAATCTGAGACGCTAGTACGCGGATGCAAGAGAGTGATAAGACCTTTAATTACGCGCTCAGGATGTGGCCTAAACCCAAGAAATCTTTCCTGCGTGAATTGACAATTCAATTATTACTCTTGCAATTTTTAATTCGCATGGGCTAAGGGCAGGAGAACAACACCTATCACTTATCCGGAACGATTTAGGGAATGTAATTCTTACAGTTGGATAAAGAAAGTCGCAATGTCTCACATCAAAGAATAAAACAAATTTCAACAGTATAGAAAAGAGGTCATTGGACTAAAGTTCAGTGGTAACATTCCAATGCCCTAACTTACCATTTAAATTGAAAAATATGCATCAATTTTGAGGCTTTCTGAGTGAATTAGTGGGTGCTTTGAGCTCCTTTTAACCTTTGTTAATTGGAACTGATTTCTCTGCTCATAAGAGTAGCTTTTGCTCAGTGTTGTTATTATCAATCTGAAGACAGAAGTGCTCATCAGTGGTGGAATCACCTCTATTATTATGTAGCAATTTCTAGCAAAGCGTGCTTGAAATCCTCGCTTTCTCGCTACTTTATGAATAAACCGACTAAGTTTTTTTACAAGAGGATTTGCTAGAGGATTTAGCAACTCTCATTTCACTATGCATTATCGATGTCAAATCTTTTTACGTTTAACCTGATTCCCATTCATCTTTCTTTGAGATTGCAGTCGTTCACAGCAATATTCCGAGCATCACTTGCTGGTTATTGCAAAACTTTGGAGCTAAAGCAACAGGTCAAGTGATTTATTTTCATATCATACACTGATCTGTATTGCCAGTGATGTTATTAAGAACAAGTTACATATGCAATATGCAAATGTATCAAGAGATCACCTGCCTTATAAGGGAGAAAAGAGTAATAAACATGTTGACATCAAATCGCATTAGGAGTAAAATCTTCTTAGATAAAATAGAATGAAAAATCTTCTTAGTATTTTTAAGGCTTAGATCGGATAGGATGGTCTCAAATTATCTTTAGAAATTAGTTGCAGTAGAGCTAATGAAACTGACATTAAATTAAAGACTATGGTAGGTAAGACAAAAATTTAAACTATGAGAGCATTATGCTTTGCAGTCAAGAGGGCAGTTGCTTGACCGGTATTGATAGGTAATCAGTCATATGTGTGAAAGAGAAAGTGAATCAAGGTTATAAGAAGTAGATGAGACGGCTATATAGAAGCCCATGGCTGGAATATGACGAATAATGTCATATCAAGCGTAGTACATAAACACGGCTATTATATATTATGATAGATGCAAGGATCTCTTTAGAAGACAGTTCTTTTCTTTGATCATAAAATAGATAAACTTTAGAGACTACAGTCTTGAATACAACGTAAACAGATTGTCTTGGATCAAATTCTCTCCACTGTTACTTTACTGCAATGCAGAATCATGAAAGCATATGCGTACATTTTAACAAGTTGTACACACTTATGTTGTTTGTTTCTTTGTAAAAGTCCAGATTAAAGTATGGAGGTTTTGATATGAGGATTGTGCTTTACCTTGCAGCGTAAATAGTACCCTTGTTTTTAGCTGCATTTATAGAATAATGCATTTGTGCATTTCTTGGATAAAATATATGTTGGAAAGTTTGAAATATACAACAAATATTTTCTAGTGTAGAGCTGCAAAATGCCAATATACAGCGGTAACTTACATGAATGCTTCGTTTATTAATATTAAGTTCATAGTGAACTACTTTTTAGGCCTTTATTGATTTTATTACTTATGACTCAATTCAAATTCAAGGAGCTTTAGTGAATAATTTATCAGCCTAATACAGTCCTAGAGAGCTAAATTTTGTAGAAGGAATCTCTTTCATGTGATATGTGAAGAGCGTGGCAAAAAACATGGATGAGATCACAAATTTTAGATGCACCAACAGTACTTTATTGCAGAATGGTGGAACAGCGATGTATATTAGTGACGGAACTGCTGTAGTACGATGTTAGGACACCATTCTTCAGGTTTGGTTTCGAAGATCAACTTTGCTCTTTCTACTCCAGTGGATGTTGAGCGACTTTCAGTTACTCCAAGAAGTTTCTCTCCTGCCAGATAATCTGTGACTGAAGAACATATCAAAAATCACCCACCACTAGTATGGAATAAGAACTGCCCATGTGATGCTCAATTTTCTTTGCTGTGTTTACTTGCATAATTTTTCAATTTAATTTCCGTATTGCAACTTAATTTGGCAAATTGTCTGTGTTAAATTCCCGGGACTATTTATGACTCAAGGAAATTGTTTAAAGTTGTTTTGCCAATATAGTTCTTCCATGCTACAGATATTGTTTCCGTACCTACACTACAGCATACCTAAAGACACAAAATAAGAATATTATCTTTATCATTTGTATAATATAATTAATCATCAATGCAAAGATACATGGCTGAATTTTGCAAAAATTTTCTTGAATATTTGGAAGTGTACATGCCATACCAGAGTGTCACTTTGCCAGCAATTGGGTTTGGATTTTAGAGTGAAGTTAATTCAGGAAATTCGTAAGTGCAGGTTACATCGCTGAATAATATATCACAGGCGTAATACAAGATAGCTGATTACATTAAGCTACATAGCTTTAGCCGGGGAACGATAACAGTTTGTTTGATTTTAGCGGCAACGCCGAGCAATTCATGAGAAATAAATATTGATATTTATTTTCCGTTAGCTAAAAACAGTTTTCTGAAAGTATGTTTATAGATTTATAGTAATGGGTAGCTTTGTTGCAACTTAAGTTATCTTGCGATCGAGGTTAATCAATCAGCCAATTTATATTAAAAGGGTGATAGCATTGTCATCCAGCACCAAATAATAGTTGAATAATGATAATAGCACTAAATACTGATTGTTTTAGGATGATAGAATTGTCATTCAATAATAGATAGTAGATGTGTTTAGATAATAGCATTGTCAGTCAATACTAAATAATGATTGTATTAGATGATAGCATTGTTATTCAATACGAAATAATGGCTTCATTTCCATTTTAAAATTCTTTATACGCAAATATCCCTCCAGCTTACAACTAAACATCAAATAGGAAATTAAGTACTCTAGTTACATTAATGTAACCTCTATACAGTTAAAACTAAGTTATATACAGTGATCTTTCTTATAGCAGCTGATCTTCCAGGGAGTCGTGTTTTACGTTTTGTTCAGCGTGTGTAATAACTTTTCAATTGCTTTTTCAATTTACTAAGTGTATGGAGCTCTCTGATATTAATGGGGATATCATTCCAAGCTTTCAGAGCCGAATAGTGAAAGCCTTTCTTGACATATTCAAGGTTATTTCTTGGGATTTGTAGGATAATGGCATTGTCTTTCAATATTAAATATTGGTTGTATTAGCATAATAGCATTGTCATTCAATACTAAGTAATGGTTGTATTAGGATAGTGGCATTGTCATTCATTACTACACAGTGACTGTATTAGGATAATAGCATTTTCATCCAATACTAAATATTGGTTGTATTAGAATAATACCATTGTCATTTAATACTAAATAATGATTGTTTTAGGATAATAGAATTTTCATCCAATACTAAATATTACTTTTACTAGGGTAATAGCCTTGTCATTCAATACTACATAATGGTTATATTATCATCTTTGTCGTCATCATCACCATTTTCATCTTCTTCCTCTTTATCCCGTTACACGTCTTAGGAGGCCTGGACTGACCCTGGGGTCTTATGGACCACTCACTGTGTTACTCCAACAGTTACTTTTCAGAACTGCAGCGTGAGCCACTGAACCTATTAATCACTGCCGGAACCTGATTGGACAGCTTGCCACAGGTTATTAACAACTGCCCCAATTCTGAATCTCTGCGAAATGAACTCTTGTCAACTTAAGGACAGTGTCTCTCTGCGCCTGCTCACCGCCATAAGGAGGCCTCCATCATCATCATCTTCATATTCATCACCATCATTATTATCATCATTACAATTATATTCATAAGCAACTTTTTTGCCAACTCCATCACCCTCGCTCTGACCCATTAAGTAATGAAAGCTAGCCGGTCTTTCTCTACTTACCTCTGCTTCTTTGCCATTGACCATACCCTCCAGCGTAACCCTTTCTACCCTATTCCCACTCTGTCATACCGCATGGTGAATAATATTCACAGGCCATTGATTATGACTGCATCATCAACACAGTCTACTTTTCCAACGTTTTACATGGCTTAATAACATCTTGGGCTTCTGCGTATCTTTAATAAAGGAAATATCATCGATAGACTGTTCCTTGAAGGTATAGCAATTTACTATGAATTCTTCTACCAGAAACGGGGTTGAGGTTTGCGTCTATTATGAATGCAATGTATCTAAGTCACATGGCAGCGATATTTCCCAGCTTTGGCCTATACTCAGTGATGGGAAGCAGTTGTTAGTATATTTATGCAATCTGGTTGGTCAAATCTGTAAGACGAGAAGAACGTCCTCAATAGCCTTAATTAACCAAACGTTTATGCTAATGTCATATCGATCAAGCTGATAGGATGTTACATGTTGAAATATTCCATTCCAGAATATTTTTATTTGCCAATGTTTTATTGCATTTTGTATAAGTCGAATGTATCACCATATTGCTGAAGTTGTGATATTCTTAATTAGACTTTCATAATAATTAGTTGGTCGCAAGAAATGGGTTGCATTTCCTGTTAAGGAAAACATAAATTTTCAACATGGTAGCCAAACAATTTTCAGAGATGTTAAGTGAACCATGGTAGCGCATGATGTGGTTATGAACTTTTAAGCTCTAACTGACTCATGTTTCTTCAATGGGAGGAGTGGCTTTGTGGAGAGCTCCTTGGAACGAGAACATCTACTTTTGCATAGGTTCCAACATGACAGAAGAGAGACATAATTTAGTGACGTATGTTGGTCTGTTTAGAAGAACATTACTGAGTTGCATGGTCAACCAAAGAACTGAACTAATTTATTTCCATTAATACATTCTTAAGTTTATTTAATTGTTCCTCATTAAGTACTGTTTCTGTTGAAACGAATAACCCTTGTCTTTGCTACGATGGCAAGCTAATCTTTATCCCTTGAGGATCCACAGAGTACAGATACACATTTCTTTGTATTGGCGAATTTTTGAGCCCAGTGCTAAAGTATTGTTAGCTTTTTCATCACTTCGTTACTCAAACTTTCTTACTAAGACTTTCGTGGCAAGATTAACCAAGTTTGCGTAACACTAGAGTGTTCCACAGACAGATAGCCATAATGCATAATTTTCCGCAAGAAATCTGGTCAAATTAAGTAGAAGCCATGGTTATCGTGCGTGAATATCGGAACTGTAAATGTTTATGACTTATTAACTTTTTTAGATCACAGAAGTTCAGAGCCAAACTTTCTTAACTTTTTGAACAGTTGAATACTACTTTCTTATAAACAATGCATTTAACATAAAGGCAATAAGAGGCGGAACAGGTTTTGTTATTAACGGTGTTAGTACATTTGATCGACCGCAAATTAGTAACAGATCAAATTTCCCTACGAAAAACCACAGTGCTGACGCAGGAAAGAGGTCGAGAGGAGGAAAATTTTAAATGGCGGGACAACTTTGTTGTTGGCGGGAGATACTTTCCACAATCTCTGCTTCATTCCTTTCTCCCTAGGTTTAATGGTGAGTTACATTTCACTCGCATGCTCGAAGTTTACCTTTGATGTATTCTGCCTTTTTGAATAAATCACAGTGTAGCTTCAAAACCATTTTAAATTAAGTTAATGAACTATTAGAAAACTATTTGAGAGATTTCCATAATTAGGCGATCGTATACTGAAACTAATTTGAATTACCAGTAACAGTCAGAAATGGTCATTGATATGCATATGTACAGACAAGAGGATTTACTAGAAATATGTATGAAATGGTAACAGACGCAAAGATAATCCTCTTTTCAGTTAGTGGGTTAATATATCATGCCTATCGTCATAATTAAGGAAACATGATTGTGTGTAAGCATGCAAAAGTAATAAGCATGGAATAACTACTAAAAACGCTGTTTAACGTTCTGCCTTGGATGGTTTTAGGATATCAGACTATAAGCTGTGTTGACAGTGAAGAAACCCCTAATCTAACTCAAAGAAGTGCACAGACTTATCGTTTTTCGGACCTCACAGATTTTCAGCCCATAATTTAATCTAAATGATACCCCTTGATGGCCAACTCGATTAGACCACGTCTCCAAAAGACTTTAGTATATATCAGTAACATTCTTTAAATCCTTGATACCCACCTGGCAACAGGTTTCAGTCTTATGAAGAGACATTAGCATTCGTAGTAACATCAAATTCTTGGAAGAAATTGTAAACAACAAAAGAAAGGAAGCAAATGATCAGAAGGTCAGGCTTTCCAAGCCGAGTTTATATCCTAGGTTTTGCAAATTGTTTTTCGCATGAACACTTATGTTTGTCAGGAGATTTTTACCCAGTAACCTGAAACCTCTTAACTTCTTCATGATTTCATTGCTTAAACTTTCATAAGACTTTCACTAAAGTGTTGCACAGACAGACAAGAAGTACACAAGCATAGCACTCTACTGCTTAGGTTACCACAAGGCATCTTTATAAATTAAGTAAAAAGTGATGAGTTTCTTGTAAGAATATTGGAATTTATCGACTTTCTTTGGTCATAAAAATGCAGTACATACTAAATATGCTTAACTTTTTGAGCAGTCGAGTACTTCAGTCTTATAAATAGACCACTACCTTACAAAAAAAACGCTTGTGTATATTAGCGATTCGAAGTATGAAAATCTTTTATAATTGTAAAACGTAAGATTTCAAAGTTATACTCAAGATTTCAGGTATTAGCAAGGAAGAGTTAGTATAATTTCTAATGATAATTGATCTTAATTATATGATCATCTTTTTGATTTTGCTGTATTAATACTTACTTTCTGAATCAAAAATTGCTAGCATTTGATATTAAAAATGAGGCAATTCCTTCTAAATTCATTAAGGCGATATATGACAAAACAAACTAGAAAACAAATAGTCTTAGCACTGTAGAAATGCTGGTTCCTTGTGAACTGTGGGGCAAAGGTAGCTCTGCCTTTTTCAGCACTTTTACCCTATGAAATCTTATAACTTTAAGCGAGTTTTTCATGTAACTCAGAGAACATTGTAGTATAAGACACATCAGAGTACTTCTTTTCAGCTACGATATTTCTGTCCCCCAATTTATATTTTTCGACTTTCTGTTTGCAGCCAAAGATTACTTGCTTTCCACCCAAGTACAAACCCCATGCACAGAAAGCTCCCGTTCTAAGAATCACCACCCCCTTTGTTTTACTTTAGCAAGGTCCGCTTTTTCTTTCATTTTGTTTAGTTCCTACTTGAATGTGCGACTTGCCAAAGATGCGGCGTATATTCGAGGAAAATTGTTCGGCAATAGTTGCGAGAAATTCTTTTTTAGTATATAGATTGAGAACTAAGGCGAAATAAATGTATACTTTCGATGGTGTCCCTCACAGTGGGACATCTGCCGCTGGGTTAAAATGGGCAATCAATGCAAAGCAGGCAAGCGACCAATTTTCACAATCAATCATCCGTGGTCTCTCCTCCATGCCTAGGTTCTGAATATACACAGGAATGCCTGCAATATTAAGAGAACTCACCAATGTATATTACTCTGTATCCTATTTGTCAATATTTTCAAAGCTTCGCATTTTTTGGCGACAGAACGGCTATATTTGGACGAAATGCAGGCTCCCAGTTTATGTTAATTTGGTCCCTTCTGTCTTCATTTGCCATGTGAAAGGGCCTGATTTACAAGGCACAATTCGAAGAATTTCAGATTTATTCTCGTAATTTTCTCGTATTTGAGTCTAGATACTGCCAGTAATGCAATATGGCCCTCATAAACTATCTTCCGTTGTAGCACAGGTCAGGACTACACCATTTGTTTCTCTTGTATTTAAATCCATTGCATATATCCATGTTAAATTGTCAAGACATTTCTTAATAAAGTAAAGTACTAAGTTGTGTCATTTTTAGAGTATTTGAACATGACATAACCTCATTCTTCACTGTGCACAACATCTTTCGAGATATTCAAAGCAACAGAGTACGACGAAGTTATTTGAGCAACATGTGCTCATGGAAGAGCATTAGGACTCTTGTTGGACGTCGTCTCGCCAAGATTGTTATTGAAGGGCGAAAGAGACTCAGGGAAATCTAGTTAGGGAATGCGTGTAAGTAGGAAATGAGCACGTTCTAGAATTGCTCTGAGCCTATATGTAAATAGAACGGTTCTGCGAAGGGTGTCACCCAGATACTTAGTTCATAATCACTTGCGAGCACATAATCCTACTCACATCTCAAATGCTTAGAAGGGTGTAGTCTGAATTACACACTGGGAAACACCATTAATATTATTTTAGTCAAAAATAAAACAACAATGTGGTTTTCTGTCGCATATGAAACACGTGGCTGAAACGTTTTAGAAGGGGTGGGACTGGTTGAACACATGTGTTGGATAGTGACTACTGTTGTCTGAGACGTATAGGCTGCATTGAACAACTTAAAAAGTGTTGATCTTCCTAGCGAGGAGTACATTGCAGCTCATTTGCGGGTGATGAAGCAGTCAAATGGATATAGTACAAATTATAACGGAATTGAGTGACAACATATCAGACTTGTTTCATCTCGAACTTTTCGCAGATTTTCAATGTCAAAACCAAGTTCTTAAGGTATAGGTCTTCAGTTAGAAATATTGTTCACAATGATAAAGACCTGATATCGATATTTCGTAATTTTATTGTCGAGCCTTCTTCCTCTAATGGAATCTTTCTTGATTCCTACAGTAACGATACAAATTGCAGAGGAATTTCAATGCATTAAGATGCATTATGAGTAACTTGGGCTCTAAATATATCAGAAGGAGTCCAAGATGGTCCTGTTTCCTAACAGGTGCTGCGACATCTTAATGATTTCTGTTATCGATTATAAATACAACTTGGCTTATGTTGTCGTGCGCTGCTGCAACCTATATCGGTCTTAAAAAAGCTTTTGATACTGTGAACCTTTAAGTTGGTTTCGGCCTCATCATAGAAACCATTTCTGTAGAGTGAGTGGTCGTTCATGTGTAGGTGAAGGGATAGATTGTGGAGTTCCCAAGTGCTCCTGTCTTGTAGCCCTTCTATTCTTATTTTATGTAAATCACCTCCCCAGCTGTTTAAAGATATCTGATGTGGCGATGTATGCTGACGACACCACATCTATTCGTCATCTCATTCTTTTTGACGAAGGCAAGGAGGCAATAGATACTTACTTTAAAGTCCTTGGATGCTGGCTGGGCAACAAGCTATCTCTTGACGCTGTAAGAACTCAAGGCCTAAACGAAGAACTGACACTTGATAGCTTTTACGTAATTAACAATGACAATATTAAATTTTTGCGTGAAAAGTCTGTTAGTACAACAGAACGTCACTATTGCACTAAAAAGCGGGAACATTCTTTTAGCATACTGAAAGCTCTTAAAGAGTTCATTTTCTCATTTGGACTCTTCAAGTAAACAATTGTGAATAGGTGCTAATTGGCCTATCATAGGGCCAAATAGACGAATTATTCATCATCGCATTATTCAGTTCACCTTTCGCTCGTTATCCAACGCTTCATTCTCTGATGAGTGTCGGACGAAAAAAGCTTTCAGTGTGATAAAAGAATGTTCCCGCTTTTTCGTGCTGTATTAATTTTTCTAATCTGGCCAAGGATGTCTTGCATCTGAATGAGGGAGGCATTAAAAGGCATGCCAGTGAGATAGTATTGGGGAAGTTATCGTTCTAATGCTAATGACTGTAGTAAGAATGACAAAAGGCAGTAGACCCAAGCTTCATTGAGTTTACCTGCCTACTTCTTCCAAACCTGAGTTTATTATCGGTAATGAGGGGATCACCGTGGTAAACAACATCACATACCTTGGTTTGCAGGCTAGCGATCACCTAGAATGATCCACTCACTTGTTCTCTACGATTTAGAGAAACTCTTGAGGCGTCGGTAGCTTAAATTATTTCAACCGATATATACCTAAGGAAAATCTTCTGATTCTGTACTGAAGTCTCATTGAGCCCTACCTTCGGGTATTGCTGTCCAGTTTGGGGCCCTTGCGGTACATCAGACCTTAAGAACTTGCAAGAACTTCAAAATCTAGCTGCCAGGTTAATCACAAACAGCAATAAATCAAAGAAGACTGCCTATATGTCTGTATGAGTACTTAAGAATGACCTAGATAGTGATATCAAAGAGTCATCATCCCTCTGTTCATTTCGAAGAAAATATGAAACCAATAAACACAATGAACGATGACCCGCCTTTTGTTTCTTTTGTTTTTTCTTTTCTTTGTTTATCTATAATCATTATAATTAGGAATATATTATATATTTAGTAATTATTTGATTTTGTTGTAACATGGCTCCTTTTAAAGCAGTCTGTAAATATTAAGTGGATTAATATAAGCAAAACATCTTAAAGTGAAATGAATGAAAATGAGCTGTTGTGCCATTCCACCCCAAAACCACTCCTTATCATTGAAAGTATTACAGTTCACAATCAAACATGGTCAACTACATCCCTGGAGGACTGCATGGTCTTTTCCTTCGTCTATGTTGCAAAAGACTAACAAACTTAATGTTCATAATATTCACTCTTCTTCTCCTTCAGGAAATCAAACTGTAGTGAAATCACTTGCTGCTGACTGTACTTACTTGTTTGCATGCGTCAGTTCGGCATGGCCCGAAAATTTGACTCGATGATTTGAATCGGACTCGGCACTGTACAGTACGTCACGACTAGGTATGTAAAGCAGCCTTTAGTTCTAAATATATATTTCAACGTTTGGAAGGCATTTTGACTTTAACATGAATTTGTAGCATGATTTCATATGATGTGAAGCATGGGGCAAATACGTTTCATTACAAATGGTTAATGGATTTCTTCATTTCGTGAAAAGGTGTCAATGGAGAAAGTTTTGCTTAACTTAGACAGCTCACGTGAGGAAGTGGTGTTTACTAGAACCAGAGATCAAATAGAACACTGCTCTAAATCTACAGATTTTTATGCTGTTTAATTTTCCTTTCCAAGTGATCCTGCTATATATGCATTAGAGCTATTAGAAAGTGGAACAATTTACGTAGAAAAAGATAAATATTTCCCCAGTAACTCACAAAAATAGGAATTCACAGTATGAGGAATTCAACTTTTGTGAAGTTTGAAGATGGCTATTATTCTTTGCTCTGAAATTCCAGTACTTGTGAGTTCATCATTAATAGAAAGTAGATTTTCATAAGGTGTGAAAATTAATTATTTGTCTACTACGCATTAAATCATTAGGATAAGATTAGAAATAAACAAATATTATATTATTTTTGCCTAATGGGAATAAGGAGTCGTTTATGAGGGAATGACATGATATGTTTACATACCCGCTAATTTCTCATGGCTCTTGTGGATTTTTCAACTTTACCCCAATTATTCCTAATTTTTTTTTATGCATCCTTTGATCTCAGAGTTTATTGAGCTACATGGCATTCAATATTACACCGTGAGGCTTACGAGCTGCATCTAAAGCATGTTTATGAGAGTAATTCATTTAACTTGCAAAAAAGATTTCTTTGCTATAAGCCTTTGCAGACATTACCTTTTATATTTCTAATAAGAAAGTTGAGAACAATATGTGGCAGATTTTTCTGGGCAGGCAGTCATAACCATTTGATATGAATGAATAGACTTACGTAAATGAGATCAATCTTCAACCCTTGACATCAAACTAGGGCTTAGAAGACCAGTCAGGCCAGCTAAGATTTAATGTAGAAGGCATGACCCTTGGCTGCTAAATGTGAGTGTTCTCCTGCTGATAGATCTTGCAACCTGGACCATAATAACATAGGACAGTTGGATGAAGATGAAATACGAAACGTCTTGGCATTAACTCCTGGAAAGAGCAACATTCTTATATCTAATAAGGAAATCAAAGATGATCTGTTGTAGCTCTGTGCTGTCAGGTGATTTTATAAGGCTTACACGACCTCAGGGCAGGGGCGTGTCAACTGAAGGGTATGGGGTAGACATGCTTCCCCATTGTCTATGAAACTTTAAGAAAGTTGGCCTGCAGCCGGAAATTCAACACGCATTGGGAAGTTTCAACAAATGTCAGCCTGTAGGCGCGCAACTACGGGGGTCCTGGGGGTTCAGATCCCTGCCCTGTTCTTTCAAAAGCATTAAAGTGCTCTTTTTCAGTTTGAAAACATTGCATTCTTGCTATATGGATCTAATTATAATCACCCTTAGACTTGAAAGTAGTGAAATCTTGAAACTTCTCCTGCTTCTAAGTCAGGTCTGTAGCATAGTTGCCAAGTTTTGGTTATCAAAGTGTTGGAGAAATGGATGGTGACCAAGTTACAGAGCTATGGGGGGGGGGGGGGCTGACACTGTCACTGTTACTGCCAGGTAGTTATTAAGGGAATCATCAATACATGGTAATACCTAAGAAACAGCGCAGTAGATCAGAACCATAAAAAGCAATGGTTCAAATTCAAATTCAATTTCAATTTATATATGAGAGGATAACCCTTCAGCATGCGCTGATTACAAAGGGCCCTCAGCTAAAAGCTTACAATTTAGTGATATACTACATTAAACTAAAAGTAAAATATTAGTTAAAATAATACTCAAGTATACAGTATTAAAATCTATGAAGAAGGAGAAAAAAATGAAATACTAGAAAAATCTTAGTTACATGGATGCTTTAAAGCTATATAATGTTACGGCTTGTTTGGACTCAACTGAGAGGCAATTCCACTATTTTACTCCTCTGAATGAGAGGCATTTCTGGCCATTTACAGCTTTACATAATGGCAGCTTCAAATCAGTAGAGCTATTTTGAAGGGTGTGAAGGGATCCTTGTGAATTTCTCGAAAAAGTTCGGTTAAATATTGAGGAGCAAGACCATTTGTGCATAAGCATTGTGTGAGTTTTTGCGACATTTAGCGGGATCTTATTTCCTTGCAACCAGGATTCAAGGCTCATGAAATCGTGGTTCATAGCCTCATTCAGCTGAGTTAGGGCTTTAGATTTGTAAGAGAGACTAGTATCGTCAGCATACATCGACACATGGTAGATCATTGAGATAGACGAGGAAAAGAAGAGGGCCAAGGCATGATCCTTGTGGCACTCTAACTTTTACATGATTGATTTCTGAGTCTACTCCACCAATGCGACAGAATTGTCTCTTGTTCAAAAGGTAAGACTTAAACCACCCTATTTCTCTGTCCTGGATACCACAGTGCATTAATTTTTCACACAAGATTCTTTGGTCTACTGTATCGAAAGCTTTTTGAGGTCTATAAATACAGAGCCTATGTAGTGCCCAGTATCAGTGCCCTTGTACAAATCATCTACGTTAACAAGGAGACAGGAAATTGTGGAAATGAACTCCTTGAAGTCTGATTATCTCTTGTATAGAAGGTAATTTCTATTTAGATATTCGTACAATTGACTGAAAACTATCCTTTCGAATACCTTCGAAATAACGGAAAGTATGGAGATGGGATGATAATTCAACTTCTCGTCCTTTTCACCATCTTTGAAAATTGGTGTAACCCTAACAGTTTTCCAACTATCAGGAAAACTAGTAGTTCCCAAGGATTTGTTGAACATTAGAACTAAAGAGTCTTCTATAAATGGTAATGAAAGCTTTAGAAAATAGCTGGAAATTCCGTCAGTTCCTTGGCCCTTCGAAGTCTTGAACTTTAATAAATGCAGGAGGTTTTACAACATTTTGCCTTTGCTAGAGGTCGGTTGGAGATAATATTAAAATGCTGGAGTCTCCAGCGGAATGCGGGAGATTTGGCAACTACACCGTAGCGAAGGGTTTCAGGGAGATGGTCCTTCTAGAGCTTTGAAGTTTAACTCAGCTTCCCTAAATATATGGTGCATTCCAACATTTTTTGCATCGTCTTGCCATTCGTCAGATTAGGCTTACTTGCAAGCAGATTATGACTTTTCATTGCAGCACGTAGACAGCACGCTCACCATAGATGTTATCATTTACTATCCTTTATTCACCACTCTTCCTCGCTCACCATCGTGAAGAGGTCAATCATTCAGAAGAGTGTTGATTCATATAACTGCTTTGTAATTCCCTCTCAAAATGTGAGTGTTCTAATACTTCCGAACGATCATGTTCCCTGTTCTGCCATGTGTTTGCTGAACTTCATTTACCTCTTATAACAGCCTACCTACCAATATACTGATTTCCTTCTAAACAGAAGCTTATCATCAGCGTCTGAAATAAACCGAAAAGGTTATAAGTAGTGTGATTAAGCGAAATTTTGCTTTTTTGACTTTTCAATTTTCTTTGTTGAAGGGCTTCTAAGGAACTATTAGCCCTCAATAAAAATAGAATATATATATATGTATATATATATATATATATATATATATATATATATATATATATATATATATATATATATATATATATATATATATATATATATATATATATATATATATATATATATATATATATATATACTGTATATATATATATATATATATATATATATATATATACTGTATATATATATATATATATATATATATATATATATATATATATATATATATATATATATATATATATATATATATATATATATATATATATATATATATATATATATATATATATATATATATTTATATATATATATATATATGTGTGTGTGTGAGTGTGTGTATATATATATATATATATATTTATACCCGGAATGCGAGAGAACCTGGTTCGATCCCAGGTGGTGGCAAATTTTAATTTTCTCCTGATTTTTCTGAGCATTTCGTCAACCTTTCTGTTTGCACCGAAAAAGGAGAAATCCTGGTTACTCGCGAGCTACTGATTGCATATATATATATATATATATATATATATATATATATATATATATATATATATATATATATATATATATATATATATATATATATATATATATATATATATATATATATATATATATATATATATATATATATATATATATATATATATATATATATATATATATATATATATATATATATATATATATATTATATATTTATAAATATATTGATGTACCAACTAAGTAGGGTAGTGGGTATCTATATATAACTATATATGTGCATTATCCTGCTTAGCTGGTTTTTTTTGTAAAAATATTATTAAAGATTGCACATAAATAACTAAGACATTACAAATTTCTTTAAAAAAAATGTTACTCTATGATCCCGTACGTCGGGGAGTGCCCGTTAGAGAGGACATTGATGTTCCGCACAGCAGCCAAGCATTCCAGCCTCTCGGCACTCTCCCATCACAAACTTGAATGAGGAAGATAATTTGCAATCGAAATTGCTTTTAAGGGTTGGTACCCATATCACAGTTGCGATACTCGTTCACTGTCCTCCCAGCAGCAAATGGGTACCTGGTGGTAACGCTAGGGAAGTTAAAGGCGGGTAGGAGAGGAACTGGCCACCCTACCTCACTATGCCGACGGCTCAGAATAAGTGCCCCCTCTAACGGGGACTTTACCTTACCTTTACCTTACCCATAGCATTGTCATAAGAGAAAGACTTTGGCATTGAAGGTGTGCATATGGCCACTGCGTGCCCTGTTTGGCCCTGTTAGTAAATCGACAGATACCGGATTTGTTAGCAGCAAAAACGAAATCTGGATGGAATGTGTTACTGTTTGCTATAGTTAATCATAGCTTTAAATGCTTTTAAAAGTTTGTTCAGTTAGAGTTGTGACAAGTACTGTCCCATTCCCTTTCTCTAGACAGCATTTCCGATATTAAAATGGTTCTGTTGTTAGTACGGATGTAAGACAAGTACTTAGGTATTTTTGCAGCGCCTCCTGGCTTTGACCTTCAAACGATTTTTGACAAAATAATCAATCAAGAAATTCACTACCATCATTGCAAATTAATTTTTCCGATCAGAATACAGAGCATTAATATTTCTTAGATCATAGAAGTTTTGATTCTGGAGCTACAAGTTTTGCTTCACGCCAATGGTTATATTTCATTCTAATAAAGTTGTTGATAGTTGTTGACATTTTACATTACCCAAACTATGCTATGCATAAAATAATGCATCGCTTAATCTTGAGCTATTGTACGACTGGCTGGCTTGCTAATACAAGCTGCTATGTTTTGCAACGTCTAATACAAAAATAAGAAAGAGCAATGGTTAAAAATGAAACAAAGAAATGACTACCTATGAAATCTAATCTCTTATAATTTTGTCAATGATTATCTACTGCATTTACTGTTAAAGTAATAGGTCTTTATGCATAATGAGCTGATATTGATGAATATTTTTAAAGTTAATGATAATTGTGATTTTCATTTTATATGTAAGGTTAACATTTCAATAATATATTTCATTTATTTTAATTAGTGTGCTGTTACGTTACCTATTTACACGATGCAATGAGGATTTTCATTAAGATTAACATAGTTGAATAGATTGGAAATATGAAAAACAGTATTATGAGATGAGTTTGAACACTGCCTAAATAAATTTCTTATGATTTCGAGTTTGTTCATTGACTGTTTCCGCAACAGAAAATGCAATATGACATAAAGGTTGATACTTTTCTTAGTAATTTCGCACTTGCGTTTTTAACCAAAGCTTAAATGTTTCTGTCATTCTCATTACTGAGTCAGAAGAAGATTCAAAAATACAAAGGGTACTCATTCACAGGTTTACAAAATGGACGTCGTGATATTTGTGTTTAATTTGGCGCAAATTGTACTTGTATTGAGTCGGACATAGAAATAAAGTAACACTAATACTGGTAAAAGCATATTTTTGAAAGAAGAGTTGCTCAGCTAATGAATTTGTTACCATGAGCCAAGGACGAAGTTGAAGTGTAATTATTTTCGAAATCTGTGCATTGCAGAACTATCTGAACTGCATATTTTACATTACATACGATTAACCTTTATATAACATTGTATGTATTGGAATCTCGTGTCTTCCATTCAGTTGCATAAATTGACTCGAACCAGCTCTCCAATGACGTGTGTTTTAACGATTGGACTTCTTTAGCTTTTTTATTTCATTTGGCATTAAGATCTACGGACAGAAGCGAAATATTGATGACCCTTTTAAGTAGCCAAAAGGCAAAAATAGCTAGTAATGAGACGGTATCATGTTCCCCTTGAGCAGCGAGTCTTGTATATGTCTATGGGGAGACTTCACATTGCAGCTGACTCCCATAGTTTCAGTCGAATCAACTGTGAGACTGTGACTCCTTTGAAGAGGGATTAGGCATTCCAGTACGAGAATATGGAAAGCTGAAAACCTCTAAGGCAGAAGTTTGACCAAATACTCAAAAAAACAGATTTGTGCTGACAAGAGATTATGAAGAATTTCCTATCCGAATGGTCGAAGAATTCCACAACATAAAAATCTCGAGGACGTCTGGTCTTATCACTAGTTAGGAATGCCCGTTGAATTAAAGTTCAGTGTCTCACCAGTGTTTTAGACGTATCAAGTCAGATTATCACCTAAGTTAGTCATCTAATAAGACAGAGGATTTAAGAGTTTTTTTAGTAACAATACTGCGAGACCAATGACAACAAGAGCAATCAGTTTTGGGATTCTGATATGATTGATTGGAAAATTAGCTACATTGCAATTACTGTCTATTGGATACGTGAAAGAACTGCTTTATAATTTCACCCAGTCTGAAATTGTCTCGAATTGCTTCACCTGAATTACTGCCAACTCTTGAAACCAGTGGTTTGCAAAAGTAGTGAATGTGGATGGTGTTATACTTTCACTTTTTGCAGAAGTTGCCTATGTAAGTTTTAGCCTTGATGTTAAAAATTGGCATAGCTTGGTAGTTGTGTTACTTTGTCCAATACGGTCCCAGACCACCTTTTGTTCACCCCCCCCCCCCCACCCCAATCAATGCTCTACAATAAGCTACATCCGGCAATGTGCTGCTGCTGGAAAATGCTGCATTCTCCTCTGCCTCTGCTATACTCAGCGAACCAAAGGGCTAACATCCTAAGCACCAATTATTGGATTGTTCCCACAAGTTACAAGGACAAGTAATTCAATTAACGAATGATTTCTTGAATAATGAAAAAGTCCAAATAGAATGCAGCTTTGTTATGATGGTACGAAAAGCCGCCATATAAACAGGTCACTGAAAGAAACATCGCAACCTTTGAAATGGTGATCTTTATAAGACAAAGACCCCAAATCACGGGCTTTCCCCTCCACTCACTTTGAAAAAGGCAAGAAGAACAACTGCCCCGTTTCCTCCTCTTCCTTCTCTCTGGCTTTTTTACTTTGCATTCACATTATTGCAGGTGCACGCAGCATTTCCTCATCTTATATTTCATCAGTCAGCATCAACTCAATCCCAATATGAATACACTTTTTTGCAAGAATACCTCATTTTTTGATGAGCCTCAATATTCTTTAAAAATTTTCATTTTGAGCCTAAGAATATGCTTAAATTATTCTCAAATTATAGTGATTTTGAGCGTTAGAACTCTCGAAGGCTATATTATAGAAAGTATGTAGGTGGCACTCCCAAAAGAGTTGCTGAGTCTCATCATAGCATAATGACTCACAGACTTAATAATTGAAACTCTTACTGGCCTATCGCTATTTGATGCGAGTTCTAATCCTATTTTAATTTCCCTTACCACGTTCAAAAAGAAATTAAAGGAATACCTGCAAAATTAGCATTCCCTCCCAAAGCACGATCCCTGGGAAGACCAGCATTATACCTGAAGTTACAATTTAATGTTAATTTCCTTTTCTTTGTGTCTCAGTTAGCTGATAGGGTTTCTTTGTAAAAATATGATTTGATGATGATGATGATGATGATGATGATGATGATGATGATGATGATGATGATGATGATAATGATGATGATGATGATGATGATGATGATGATGATGTTCTGCTTTCTAATGTAAAACTTATATCAGTAGAGAATCAAACCTTGGTGAAACTCAAGCCTTGCATTATTCTTTAATTAATCTTAAGTTTCAGTGAAATTGAGCCTCAATATTCTTATAGACTACATTTGTGTAATAAAAATGTGTGTAATACTTCCCATGCTGTATCTTAAGAACGCATAATACTGAACTCAAAAAGTGACCTTGTAACTCCAAGTATCCAAGTCCTCAAAAAGCCACCATTTGAGACAATATACCTACAGTGGCTGGCAATTGGAACCTGTTCCTGAATATATATCGAATTAACTACTCAAAATGCTTGTTGCAATCTATACCACATGCTTCGAACTATGTAAGCACATTAGCAAAAGACCAATTTCGCTGAGCATCAGAGAACTAAGGTTTAAGCCAGAAGGATAATCTCCCTTCAACTTGAATGAATAAAAACTTTTATAATCTCTTTTACAAGGCTACTTTTTGTGGAATAAACATTTTTTGGTCAATATGATTTGATTATCAACTTTTTTGAAGATTCCCTCAATCCAAATGAAGCTGCCACAAGTTAAGGTGATTGGTATAATAAGATAAGATGATCAATGTTTTGATATTCCAGACGAGTTTCATTCCAGACATTCTTTTGCTGTTTTGCTACACCAATCTCACCTACATCGCTGATTATATTTTCTTCAGAGATTCCGCTAGCTCTTGTGCAACCTAAATTCAGGGCTTTTAATAGGAAAATGTAGAGCTGTGTATTATTCTCGTGGGTACTATAGTGAAGAATATTTCTTGATTCTCATATGCATAAGCAAAAATGCTCCTGTAACGCAGACATAGAAATTATGCATGCTTCCTTTCTAAACTTACGGGAGAATAAAACATGTATAACACTTACTTTGGAGTAAATCTTTCCAGATAGATGTACAACGCAAAAAATAAATATACGATAACTTTTAGAACTACGGACAAAGCCTTGATCGTTATGCTAACTTTTACCGACAAGCCAAAAATTTTACCGGCGGCACATGCAAAAGTCAAGGGTGTGAAACCCTTTTGCCCCTACTTCGACACGCCACTGTCTAGTACACTAACTGTTTCAAATCAAACTGATCTACAATTTAACAAATTTATTAGAGCAGATGTCCATAAGAAGATTTCGATTGGATTTGAAAATTTGTATGTCCTTTTCATTTTTCTTTATATCTATCTTCATTTCATATATATTCTTTATACACGATGAAATTGACTATTCACAAAAAATTTATTTGAACAATGTTATGGTTGAAACCCAAAAACTTATGAGAGGAGTCGATTTTAGATAATTTTGAATGGTTAAATTCCACAAAGTAACACAAAATAAATTATACTGTAGGGAAATTAAAGTAGGATTAGAACTCGCATCAAATAGCTATAGGCCAGTAAGCAACTTGAGTTCCTTTCTTGTTTCTTGCTTGCTTCAAACTGCTTGAGAAGGCTGCTCTAGTACAGTTAGTGGAACATTGCTGTAGCATTGATTTACTCCCAGGTTATCAGTCAGCATGCAGTGAGGGCTATAGTGGTGAAATAGCACTGGTTAAAATGTTTAATGATACTCTATGGAAGCTGGAAAAACAAGAATTCACAGACTTAGTAACAATTGACCTTAGTGCAGAATTTTGACACAGTGACATTTTGGCATTGAAGGTGTAGCTCTTAGTTGGCTTGAGTCATGTCTTCCACTTGGCAATTTCAAAGTCCATATAGGATCAGAATATTTTCCACCAAAAGATATTTGTTGTTCTGTCCCCCAGAAGTCATGTTTAGGACCTGTTCTTTACTTAATCTATGCCAGTACAATAGAAGATATCATTCCCAAAGGCCTCCATCTCTATGGTTATGCTGATGATCACACTCTAAGTATATCTTTCAAACCGTGTCACCAAGATAGAAGAGAGAACAATTAGCAAGTACACAGAAAATGTAGTGCTGTGAAAAACTGGATGGATAGTAACAGATTGAAAATGAATGCCTTAAGAACGGAATACATGTATTTTGGCTCTATTCATCAACTTGCAATGTGTGAAAATAGGAATCTTCATGTGAATAGTGAATTAAGTGAAAGATCTGATGTTGTACAATATCTTGCAGCCTACATGGATGAAAAAAAATGTCTTAAAGCAATGTATGGATTATACAGATTGAAGCAAGTTCGGAAAATGTTCGCAGACAAAGCTGCAGAAGCAATAGTTGCAGGAACAATAGTGCCTCACCTGGATTATTCAGATGCTATCTTAATAGGCCTTCCAAAACATGAAATTGATAGATACAGAGAATCAAATTCTGGCTGCAATAGCTATACAGGGAAGAAAAGCTCATGATAGTAGCAGACAGCATCTAAAAAAGCTGTATAGGTTACCCGTACATCTTAGAATCGAATAGAAAATTCGAACTCTAGAGTTTAAGGCGTTAAAGGGCACAGCTAATGCATGAAAGATATGCGCTTAGCAAAAGTGCGAGGACTTTGCGATCAAACAGTACATATATGAAACTAGATATTCCCAAAGTAAAAAGATAGACTTTTGCAAATAAATCCCTTTGTGTGAATGGGGCCACGACTATGGGATGGCATTCCTAGTGAAGTAAAAGAATGCTAATATTGAAGCATTTAAAAGATGTTTAAAGACGCTTCTTTCTTTTTATTAAGTTTGTGAACGAACAGTTCTTTTTTTCTTGTAAATTAACATTTCGTTTAGAAATTATAAAGCACAGATGAAGATACTTTATCAAGACTGTGCTATATTAAATGATAAATTTGTAGGGAAAAGACATGTTATTTTAAATTGCTAGAAAATAGTGTTGATTTTCATTTTTCATTGAAATCCAGAGTTTGATAATGAATATAGACCGGCCACCCGGAACCAGCCAGGTTGGTTCTGGCTCCAGAACCTGAGAAGGACTCCTTCCAAAAACTATGTAATGAGTTTTTGGTGACTTTTAAACTTGATACTGCCGGACTCATCATTGGCCCTTATATTTCAATTTGCCTTGAGCCCCAAAGAAGCTCTCAACAAGCCTGGCTAAAGATGTTCCATATTCTGGCCGCTCAAGGTACCAAAGTGTAGGACTCGCACTGCTCGAGTGTTTGATATCTTATCTGGTGCAGGGCCCCAGTGCTATCACCATACAGTTTATATCATTCAACAAGGTTGTTTTTGGTAAGCATTTACGATGTATCGCAACATTCCATGGTCTAACAGTAGAAAATACCTGATTTATTGTGGCCAGCATGGGACAATGTAGAGTCAAATATAACTCCAAGGTGATTTTGCCTCTTAGCGCCACTTAGAGCGAACTCTATTACAAAGAGAGGTGGATAGTACACTGGAATCTCTCGTTTGAAAAGATCGTCTCGCCTGTTTAAGTCTGTTTTCCATAGCTGTATCAACCGGAGGATCGCCTTTCCAATGCAGGCTCCTGTTTCCTAGATGAAAATTTGCAAGTAGATTTGGTAACGACGTAACTGGTTTTGTTGCATATCCGTAAACAGTGCAAATATGGTAACAGCATCAAAACTGAAAATTTCAATTGACATTTCAGTCCAACCTGCTATTAATCTTAACATTTAAGATCTTAAATTTAAAACTTTTTTATATTTGAGGCTAAGAAGATTAAGGATCATAAACGGATGCATGGGTAGAATGTAATTTTCTTAATATTGCTGTCTTTTCAATATAGCAGATTTGATTTGCAGAGAGGATTTGTTAAGGCTAGGGCAATCAGCACTTAGCCTTTTATATACATTTTTCTTTTGGTTCTGACTACCAGTGATTTGCAAGAGTCAGCTCTTTAAACTTTTTGAACCGCATTATGATTTACTTTACAGTTCTTTTTCTACTTTGGTATCTACGAATATTATCAGAACGCCATGAAAACCTCTTGAAAAAATTGCATGCCAATTTATCCGCTAATGAAGAAATGATCATATCTATCACTCCATAAGCTTTTCCAAGCCTATTGCAATTAATTCACTTTCGATTTGTTTGCAGAAAGCTTCGAGTCTTGATAGTACCTACATTTTCAATTTTTCGTATTCAGTTTCAGAACCTCTCATTGTCCCATGATGTGAAGTTTTAAGTGTTCCAATTATAGAAGAGAAGTAGTACTTTGACCAAAAATATGATGAAACCATGCCGTTTGCAACTGTAAGTTGCTTTGGCATACTTCCATCTTGTTGATATTATGAGAATAGTTCAAAGCATACAATATCTTCTGATTTTCCATCTGATAATAGGTATTTTCTTGTGTTGCTCTTATTTTTCAGCAATTGAAGTGTTGGCACTGTAGTTCAGTTTTTTTTAATTAAAATGTGTTTAATTTTGATTACCTAATCAGGCTGCTAAGCTAAGTTACAAAAGAAAATGGAATGTCCTATTTGCTCTTCGTTAAATAGGATGAATAATTGTGTCTGACTGTTCTTAGTCAAACCAAGCGATATGAAAGAGACCTGTCACTGTTCAAAGACTCTGACTATGCTAGTTAATCGAAAAATATGTACCTTTCTTCAGCATAAACGTTTCGATTTATGTTAAGAACGGTATGTATTTTTGATATAGTCTCTGTTATATATATTTATATGCAAGGAAGATGTGGCTCTGAGTTATATATAAATATTTATTTATACATATATATATTGCGTCGGTGCTTAAAATGAGGGTTATAATATATCCTATGATAATACCAATGGGTGCCAAGTGCTTAGAATGCGGGCTGTAGTATGATAACAAAGGGAAATACCTGGGGATATGGGACAATTAGAGTAGGAGCAAATGAATAGGCATAGCACATAATTCCCAACTAACACATAGCACCTTAACATTGTTTGTTTGTCTCCTTTTTTTCATATATCTGCTGCCTATTCATTTGCTCCTACTCTAATTGTCCCATATCCCCAGGTATTTCCCTTTGTTATCATACTACAGCCCGCATTCTAAGCACTTGGCACCCATTGGTATTATCATAGGATATATATATATATATATATATATATATATATATATATATATATATATATATATATATATATATATATATATATATATATATATATATATATATATATATATATATATATATACTAAGTCATGAGTGGGCTACCACAATTGGAAAATTTATTTTGGCCCCAGTGCGGATTCGAACTCACGATGTTTAGATCAGACGACTCCTGTGCTAATCAATTGCGCCATCCAGGCGCGCCTTAGATGCGTCGAGGGACTCACGGTAGAATGACCTTAAGATTCCACCGCTATTCTTTTGTGCCTGGATGGCGCAATTGATTAGCACAGGAGTCTTCTGATCTACACATCGTGAGCTCAAATCCGCACTGGGGCCAAAATAAATTTTCCAATTGTGGTAGCCCACTCATGACTTAGTATATAT